>NMUG010000462.1:0-22295 GCA_002855965.1 Monotropa hypopitys | reverse complement strand
GGATTGTCTATCCATCCCGAAGACCGACCGTCTAACTTGGCCGGGTCGCTGCAATGAAGATCGTGGCTCTGGCAGGCGTAAGCTTCGGGCTTGGTTATAACCTGCCGACCACCCTATGGCTCTAGGCATTCCATCCATCCTATAGCTCCAGCAGGCGCAAGCTTCGGGCTTGGTTATAACTTGATTGTCCATCCCCATGGCTCCGGCGGGTGCGAGCTTTGACTCGGTTATAACCCGACCGTCCATAACCATGGCTCTGGATTGTCTACCCATCCCGAAGACCGACCGTCCGGCTTGGCCGGGTCGCTGCAATGAAGACTGTGGCTCCGGCAGGCGCGAGCTTTGACTCGGTTATAACCTGCCGTCCACCCTATGGCTCTGGACAAATTATCCATCACCGTGGCTCCGGCAGGCGCGAGCTTTGACTCGGTTATAACCTGCCGACCACCCTATGACTGGACAAGTCATCTATCACTATGGCTCCGGCAGGCGCGAGTTTTGACTCGGTTATAACCAGTCGTCCATCTTATGGCTCAAGGCTATCTTCCCATCAATCTGGACGCCTCCCCTTATCGCAGGGCTGTCTTATGCATATATCTGGGATCAATCTGGACGGCTCTACATCATGGAACTCCTTTATATTTATCCGGATCACTATCCTAATCTGGGTCTCTTATATGCCTCCATTGATAATCCGGACTATCACTCTTATCTGAGGCTCTTATGGGCAACTAGTAGCAGCCTGGGGCTATCTCTCTCTTCACAAGGCTATCGTTTATCCGCCCGATCTATCGGCGATCAATTATTATCAACGCCCATCCGGATCTCCATAATTAATATGATCAAACAATTTATTGCTCTCCGGCGAGGGGTCTCCCAACACGCCTTCCCGGATCTATTTCTGAGACCATTAACATCTCATACACGCCAACAGAAATGAGGTAACATTAATTAATAAGTTTCCATAACTATGATACAATACAGATTACGTACAGGGAAAACAGAAAAATGACATCATCACAATTGTGCCAGAGGAGTAGTCGCCTGCACAGTAGTAAGAGAAGCTTCTGGTAAACCAGTTGGAGGAGCCTCCGGTATACTATGAGAAACTCCCTCCGGCGTATCAGCAACCGAACTCTCCGGTGCCACTACAGGAATATCCGACGGTGGGTCAATTGGAAAGCAATCATTGGGGAATTACAGCGGAGGGACTGTGAGCTCAAGCACAATTACGTTCAACCGAAAAGGCGAGTCTACAGGAATCCCAGCCGTATCCAGCGTCATCTGCCAAGCTTCGTGGAAGGACAAGCTATAGCCTCCCCTGAATCCAATCTCGTGAGCTTTCAGACACACCACGTCCATCTCCTCGCTGTAAACTTCTTGGGCAACTTTTAGGCCCTCAATATAAGTTTTCTTGTCAGCTTCAGCCACCGACTTCTCCAACTCCTCCTAGCTGACCCCCCAGTCGGGGGGACACTGCTCGGCCCGACATCAAGCTTCTTCCTCAATCGGTCCCTATTCGCTGTCATCACCTCGAGCTGCTGGCGAAAGTAGTTCCTTTCACCCTCCGTCTCATTTAACTTATCCTTTATTTGCGACACGTGACAGACCCATTTGTATGATGACCGGAGCACCTTTTGACTGGTCCTGTACAAACCCGCGAGGCTCTGGCAGGCCTACGGTTTCATAAAGGATTATCAGAATAACAGCTATCATCAGAGGTCCGACAAAGAGAAAATAAGAGGTACCTTTATAAGACTTGAGCCGGCGTAATCATACATGTACTCGATCGAGGTCGGCATAGCCTTCATATCGATCGGAAGCCGCAGCGCCCGGAGCAGAGGGTATGAAACCTTCGGGTCAACCGTAACATCGTCCGTTGTGAGAACAACCCTCCCATCGAGTTTTTTGAAATTAGGGGCCCATGGCTCAGGAGGTCCTAGGACGAATGGCCGCAGGGGCCACGGCGACCGGAATCTATATGTCGTGCCCTCCGTAACCTCCTCATCTTCATGACACTCTTCTTTCTCGGGGAGGAGCTTCGGTTGACTTCCGACAGGGGCATTCTCTAGCGCATCGGCGGCTCTAGCCTGCATAGGCTCCCCCTCCGCAGCCGTCTCTGGCGGTTCCTGTATCAGTCCACCCAGAACCTCCATCTGTTCAAAGAACTCTAAGACGGTCATATGCCTCCGGACAGGGGCTCGTGCATCCGGATGTTCTCCCAGCTTCCTCTTCCCTCCATCTGTTCAAAGGTGACGACATCTTTGAGCTAACCTCGGGTGTAAGCTTTGTGGGAGTCGGCTGAAACAAAGGCTCCAGCTCAGAGTGCGACGAAGCAGAAGACAGGACAATTACCTGATCTATGATGAGCAGAGGAATGCAGTTGCCGAAGGGTATGTAGCTCTCCGGAGGCCTCTAACACACAGAGCTGAGTACCGAAGGTCATACTGAACAGGCCTATTTATAGGTTCCCCCCAGGTATGGATCACAGTTGTAAAAAACATTAATAATTCTACACATGTACCGAGGTGGTCAGTTTGACCCGCAAATCGGAGCGCGACATGTGGTGGCCCCTAACAGTCGTGTCTAATCAATATCATGACGCCTGTCAGGTGACGTCATAGATGACGCCAGAGAAAACTAATGTAACCTGCCTCCCGGAGCATGGCATCCGGCAGACCAATTTCAATCTTTTCCAAAAATTTGGGAAAGATTGAGGGGATATTGTGGTGACCGGACCCACGCCCTAGGGAAAAACCAGCTATAAAAACCTATCACTAAGGCTTCGGCCACAAAGACTATTTGGACTGGAGGGTCCTCACATAAACCGACTGCCATTGTCCGGACAGCGACCCTCGGCAATTCCCTTCGCTACTCGGGACCTCCTTCCGAATGGACTGGATTATTCCGGAGGGCCACCAACCAGTCCCTATCGAGGGGTATCCGCTCTGATACCCTGTCTGTATAACCTAACCCGGTCCACCAACCGTCTAGGCCCACTAAAGGGCCCTCGACGTGCGGCCCATTCAATATTCTTGAGCCCCAATCCAACATTCCCCTATAAATACCCCCCCATAGGGTACTGTTCACGGGATCGATCAATCCAGACTTTTGATCCCCGACCGCTACAGTCCGTCCTCCTCTCATTTGCTTTACCCTCTCCTCAAACAGTTACTAACTTAAGCATCGGAGGCCCCGTTGGTCACAACCGACTGGCGGACACTCATCTCTGTTTTACAGGAACCAAGCAGGGGGACCCCTTTTATTTACTTGTAGGGACCACTCAAGCCGTCGGCCAGAACCGACACCTCACATCCAGAGGGTTAGCAACCGAAGGTACTCATTTGGCAGAAACAAGTTACCACACCTGGCAACTCTTCAGGGAAGACGTCCGGAAAGTCACTAACCACCAACGGTAACTCAACATAGCCCGATACATCATCATCTAGCGCTAATCTCGCAAGTAAACAATGAATCGATGAAGATTCCTCCGGATCAAGGAAAGAGGAAACAATGGATTCTCGACGATCTCCCATGAAGTAGAAATACTCTCCATCGTTATCACGGATAAGAACTCGACGACGATAGCAATCAATAGTGGCATGATGAGATGACAACCAATCCATGCCCAAGATGAGATCGAAACCCACCATATCAAGAACAATAAAATCGAACGTGAATCGTCGGTCTGCAATGGTCATCTCACACTGACGACAAATGTAGCTCAACGGAATACGACCTCCTACTGGTGACTCAACTACAAGAGGAGGATCAAATACCTCCGACTCCAGACCCAAAGATGGCGCAACGGAGAAAGCCAAGAAGGAATGTGATGCGCCCGAATCAATAAGAATAGATGCCCAAGAATGATAAATAAGAATCATACCGCGCACAACCGAAGTCTCTGGCACCTCTGTAGCGACTGGTTGTTCCACTGTTGGAACTGCATAAACTCTGCCCTGCGTCATCTGTGTCTGACCTGCCCCACTATGCTGACCAGAAGACTGCCCCGGCCCAGATGGGCCTCTCCTCACAAACCTCGAACCCTGACTGGAAGGTACAGGAGCTCGCTAGAACTGCTGTTGTGGCTGCTGATAAGTCTGATGGGGCTGCTGAGCTGAATCTTCTTCGCTGTGCTCTCCCCCCTTAGCCTGACAAGACCTGGATGTGTGGCATGCCTGACCATACTCGAAACAAATATTCTGGCGGCACTCTGCACAATAATGACCCAGCTGGTTGCACGTGTGACACACGACGTCCGCTCGGTGGGACACCCCCTGACGATTTCCCTGTGACTGTGATCTCTGACCCCTCTTAAAATGAGAAGGCTCGCGTGACCTCTTTCTCCCGAAACTGTCCGAGGAACTGCTCGAACCCGAAAACTGTCTTCTAGGCTCCCAGATTCTTGCTTCTTTGACCGGCTCCATCTCTGACTCAATCAATCTGGCGCACTCTACCAAGTCTGCATAAATCCAGATACGATGACCCACAACAAGACGCTGAATATTTGAATGTAGGTCTTTCTCAAACTGCTTACATTTCTTCTCCTCGGTGCTCACCCAATCGTGGGCAAACCTCACTAATGATTGACACTTTGTGGCATACTGATTCACAGACATCGACCCCTGCTCTAGCTTCTCAAAGTGCTCACGCAACTTGTCACGAAAGGACTCCGGAAAGTACTGACTCTCAAAGGATGACTCGAAATCGGCCCAAGACATACCAACGAGAGGATCAACAATGGCATGTGGGTTAGCCACCCCAAGCACTCGCATCGCATCGCGTCTGCCATCCACCAAGGTAGACCACCATTCATTGGCCTCGCCAATGAGCTAAAAGGAACCGAGAGAAATCCTAATCTTGTGGTCGCCAATCTCCAACATCTCGAAAATCTTCTTCACCTCTGTTAGCCAATGATTCGCTTCGATAGGATCCACTTCGCCATTGAACTTCAGAGGGTCCATGCGGCGAAACTTGCGAAGTACATCAGAAAGACGATTTCCAACTGGATCCCTAGCTACTGCAACACCCCTACTAGCCTCCACCACTGCCGTAACAATCTCACGAATAAACTGCCCAGCGTTGGCCAGTCCTCCGGGAATAGCCCCTTCGGCCTGAGCCACGTCGAGAAACTCCCTCGGCTACCCATTCACTTCCTCACTACTCGCATCAGGAATTTCAACTCCACGGCGTGCATGAACCCTATTCCCTGCACGACGTCCGGCCATTTCTACGAGACAAGAGAAACGACAATCACCAACGAATGAAATCGAATAACCATCTCAATGAACAAGCAGAATACCAGATACAACGTAGAAGTGATGACAAACCCAACGAAGACTTCGATGTAAGAACACTCAACTCACATCCTTGCTTGGAAATTTATGAAGAAGTGATACCTTTTTATCTCTAACACACATACATTTTACAAAATTTTCAAAACAACTCATAAGTTCGCCACTTCATATTTATGGTTTAACTTCATGCCATGCACACACAAACAATTATATGAAATGCGGATTTTAACCCAAGCCCAATGCACCCATGTAGGACTATGTGTCCTTTCCCAATGTCCTAAGTTTTCGCAACCATTTTGCTTTGATACCAACTGTAACACCCTTAAAATTTGAAACCACATATTTTTTTTGAAGGAATGTAAATAATATATAAGAGCATATGCATTAAAAGTCTAAACCATAATCATCACCATTCCCACAAAACATTTAAATGATCCACACAGTCATAGGTTTCATGAATTTGAGAAAACATTACAAGTACGAGTGTTATCCTTACAAAACATGATTGACTTAAAAAGAATGAAAAACAAGTCCATATGTTGGACCAATACTCCAATGCTCCTTCAAAATTATGCTTGAATCCTCCAAGCTATGTCATTGGCTCTTTCCCTAAAAAGAAGAGGGTTAGGCCACGCCTAGTAGGAAAATCCCAAACAAGATTTCATATGATTGAATACACAAAAGAGAGAAGGTGCAAGCATAGAAGTAAGACATAATATTGAAGTGCGACTATCACGTAAAAGCATAGTATTTCAAAACTTTCGATGTAATTATATTTGTTTAGACATTACAAGTCTATCTTTTATCCAATGAGAGTGTTCACCAAATTCCATGAGTTACAAGGCTAGTTCCGACATTAGGGGCTCGTCAACCTCTAAACGTAAATTTCCTAGTGATTCTTCAGCCCGCCGAGAAGGGCCAGTCAACCCTCCAATGCGCATTGTCGTGGGTGCTCGCACTAGCCACCCAAGGTATACCACTCGTATCAATAGCCAACTTAAATATCACAATCCACATCATGTTCCTCGTATAGAGTAAGGGCCAAAGGTCATAACACAATTCCTATAACTATTCGTATCATGATTTGTTCAAGTACCAAGGTCAAATTCTCATACTTTATATGTGTTCCCGCGTGTCAAAACGTATGTTATTTCATGAATTGCATGTATCTAGGCTCCAATTGCATTTTCCCCAAATTTTCACACTTGAACAAAATCTAGGTTTTTAATAAAATTGGGGCTTTTGATTTCCAAGCAAAGATTAATGAAATTGAAGTGCCAAGGGACCCATATACATGCCAATTGATCAACCCAAACTAGATTAAGACCACAAATCCATATTAGACTCACTTCTACACAAACATCCAAATCTCTAACACAAGATCATAAAGATGTTGAGGTGTATAATAAGGATATGAGAACACAAGTTTAAGATCCCCTACCTTAGGAGTAGATGCACACAACCTTCGACTTGGAGCTCAGCACAATGCCATGAACTATGGTTACCACCTTGAAGCCCTTGATGCCCTCTACAAATCTTCCAAAACCCACTTGAAGATGGGTGGAATTTAGAGAGAAGTTTGAGATTGAAAGAGATAGGGTTTAGGGAGGTAGAGAGAGTGTATTCAGTAGAAATGGTAGGGATTTCGAGCTCAAAATGATATATATAGCCCCTAGGAGATTCCCAAACTGACCCTTTTAAAAATCTTCAGAAAACTGGATTTTTGAACGCACCGACCGGTCGACGACATTTGGTGTACCGGTCGGGACACTGTTTTCGGACTCTCTGAAAAACCACGACTGGTCGACGGATTTTGGTGTACCGGTCGGGAAGAAGAAGATCGAAATTCTCAAAAGTCACTGGAGCATCACGACCAGTCGACGATATTCGGTGTACCGGTCGTGGAGAGCAGAAAATTGATTTTTTCAAAAATATGTTTTCCAAGCACACTTCCGACAAGGTTTCGACGATTTTATAACGATCAATACGCGCAGAACTTCTTAATCATTTTATGGACTATCATAGGATAATATAAAATATGTTTATAATTAATATAAAATTTTTGGAGTGTGATAGTACCACCGCGATCCGAACCCGTCGCTACGAAGCTCTCATCGCACCCTTCAACGTTCCTCCAAGTTGCAACCTAATAAACCCAACCATTAGCCATCAATGGAAGAGAGAGAAGATGAGAGCTAGGGTTTGAGAGAGGAGAAGACATAAAGCTTAAGTGCGAACTGCCACCATTAACGCGAAGCTCTCAATGTCCCCGTCAATGTTCAAGAAGGAGCCAAGCTCCAACTCTTGAAGGAGATGGGTGGATTGAAGAGAGAAGTGAGGGAGAGAGGGAGATATAGGTTAAGGGAGGTAGAGAGATAAAATCTGTAGAAATGTTAGGGTTTTCGGAGGGTTTTGGGTATATAAACACCCCTATGAAGTTCTCACTTTGCCCCTCAATAACTTAGCAGAAAACTGCATTTTTACACGCGGCGACTGGTCGGGACGAAACTGTCGACTGGTCGGGACCAATTAATGGTGCCCACTATGAAGGCATAACCGGTCGGCCACATTACGTGGACCGGTCGGGAAGAAGAAATCCGAAATTCCCAAAAGGGACTGAGAAACCGCGACCGGTCAACAACGTACACGTTGACCGGTCGTTAGGGCCAAAAATGCTGAGTTCTGGAAAATTGCTCTCCAAGAGCAATCCGACCATGGTTTCATCGATTCGTCACCGATCAACGCATGCGAGAATTTCTAATTACTACACGGATCATTACACGATATTTTAAAATGGAAATATAATTAATATAAATTTTTCGGAGTGTGACAAACTACCCTCCCTTACAAAAATTTCGTCCTCAAAATTTACCCGTGTAAGAAGATAGGAAGATCAACGCACAATCAACAAGGAATTCAACGAAGAGTCACGCTCCACCAAGCTTCCGTTGCGATCGAAACCACTTCACGACAAGGAACCACACATAATACACTTCCCATGGATCAAACCATCTTCTTGACACAATCTGCGATCGATAGACGATAAACAAAGAATCGCGCTTGAGGACCAAAAGTCCCCAAAAGAACAATTCTAATGAGATTCACACACGAACTCCATCACGCTTACACCATAAGCTCGCAAAGGTCAATCGCCAAGGCCATAGAACAAAGATACCCCACCTCGTGAAGATGTACCAATATGCAAAGAGTACATTGTTCTGCCCCGAACGTGCCAAGGGTATGCCAATATGACGAGCCGCAATCCAAAAGTTACTCGCAACAACCTGAAACCCATATGCATTGCAATATGCCTAGATATACAACAAAGTACACACATGCCCTGGTGCGATGATAGCATGACATTGGTGATCATCCTGAGATGCCCCGGCTAGTAGCGTTTCTCAATTCAATGCACACACGTCAAACATATATCACACAATCAAAGAAAACCCACACCCCACACCAATTATGCATGTGTTAAGTCCAACAACACGACTTAGCACAAACTCATGCCAAGTCTAGAAATCAATATGCAATCGCACCCATTTTCCCATGCTTCATTAATTACGTCGCGTTGAAGGTCCAATATTCTTTCGCAAACAATCATGAAGAATTTTGTACGAATGCAATAAGTAGACACGACAACAAGAAAATAAACCGGAACTTCTTGTCGCGATTCAACAACACCCAACAAAAGAAGCATCCCATAACGAAACAAAGTAGTGAGACTCAAGAAAGGCGTCTCAAGGAGTACACACTACAACCAAGGCAAAAGAGCAACGAAGAGTTTCTCAAATAGCGATGACAATGACAACCAACGTCAGGATTTCAACGCACAATCAAGTCCATAGAATAGCCATCCAAAGATGAAGAAGTGATTTCAAAACAACAAGAGAAACCACCAGTCCACAGTGGAATCGCAACAACGATACAGTTTGTTCCATACAACGCAACAAGATCAACTCGTGTAGGACTTCCAATGACGAAATCAAGAACATGGAACAATCCAAAAGAATCCACAACGAACTTTGAAGTTTAAACAAAATGCCCCACTTGATCATGATCGAAAATAATGTGCAACACAAACCCAAAATGATGCACATAATGAAAAAGACTACAACTCTCGAATAGAGTCCCTTCGGTTGCTAACCCTCCGGATGTGAGGTGTCGGTTCTGGTCGATGACTTGAGTGGTCCCTACAAGTAAATAAAAGGGGTCCCCATGCTTGGCTCCTGTAAAATAGAGGTGAGTGCCCGCCGGTCGGTTGTGACCAACGGGGCCTCCGATGCTTAAGTTAGTAACTGTTTGAGAAAAGGGTAAAGCAAACGAGAGGAGGACAAACTGTAGCGGTCGGGGATCAAAAGTCTGGATTGATCGATCTCGTGAATAGTACCCCATGGGGGGTATTTATAGGGGAATGCTGGCTTGGAGATCAAGAATATTGAATGGGCCGCACGTCGAGGGCCCTTTAGTGGGCCTGGACAGTTGATGGACCGGGTTAGGTTGTACGGACGGGGTATCAGAGCGGATACCCCTTGATAGGGACTGGTTGGTGGCCTTCCGGAATAATCCGGTCCGTTCGAAAGGAGGTCCCGAGTAGCAAAGGGAATTGCCGAGGGTCGCTGTCCGGACAATGGCGGTCGGTTTACGTGCGGACCCTCTGGTCTGGACAGTCTTTGTGGCCGAAGCCTTAGTGATAGATTTTTATAGCAGGTTTTTCCCTAGGGCGTGGGTCCGGTCACCACATCGGGTTTACCTCCAGTTAGAGATGTCGAGTTTTCTATTGATCTTCATCCAAGTTCTGTGCCTATATCCATTCCTCCGTATAGATTTGCGCCAGCTGAGTTGAGGGAGTTGAAGTCCCAGATTGAGGAGTTGTTTGCGTTGGGTTTTATTCGTCCCAGTTCTTCGCCTTGGAGAGTGCTTGATTTGTTTGCGAAAAAGAAAGATGGAACTCTTCGTTTGTGTATCAATTATAGAAAGCTAAACCGTGTCACCGTTAAGAATCGTTATCCTATGCCAAGGATAGATGATCTCTTCGATCAGCTGCAAGGATCGACATGTTTTTCCAAAATTGACTTAAGGTTGGGCTACCATCAACTTCGTATTCGTAAGAAAGATATCCCTAAGACCGCTTTCCGCACTCGCTATGGTCATTTCGAGTTCGTGGTTATGTCGTTTGGGCTGACCAATGCGCCAGCTATGTTCATGGATTTGATGAACCGCATCTTCCGTCCATACTTAGATCAGTTCGTTGTGGTGTTCGTTGACGATATCTTGATTTATTCGGCTACTTCCGAGGAGCATGGTGAGCACCTTCGGGTTGTTCTTGGGCTTTTGAGGGAGCATAAGTTGTACGCCAAGTTAAGTAAATGTGAGTTTTGGTTGTCGGAAGTCAAATTTTTGGGTCATGTCGTGTCTCAAGAGGGAGTTTCAATGGATCCAGCAAAGATTGAGGCTATTGTTATGTGGCCGAGGCCGACGAATGTGTTCGAGGATCGTAGTTTCTTGGGTCTTGCCAGTTACTACCGTCGATTCGTTCTTGATTTCTCTCGTATTGCCGCCCCTACGACTCGTTTGACGCGGAAAGATATTCGTTTTGTTTTGGATGACGCTTGTGAGGCTGCTTTTGAGGAGTTGAAGGGACGTTTGACTTCCTCGCCTATTCTGGTTGTGCCGGAGAGAGGAGTGGTTTACTCCGTTTATTGTGATGCATCTCCGGAAGGTCTAGGTTGTGTTCTCATACAAGGTGGAAAGGTAATCGCGTATGGTTCTAGGCAGTTGAAGACGCACGAAAGAAATTATCCTACGCACGATTTGGAGCTTACCGCTATCATCTTTGCCTTGAAGAGTTGGCGGAACTACTTGTATGGTGAAAAGTTCGAGGTATTTTCGGATCACAAAAGTCTCAAGTACTTATTTACACAAAAAGAGCTCAACTTGAGGCAACGTCGATGGATGGAGCACCTTGAGGATTACGATTTTGAGCTTCAGTATCATCCGGGGAAGGCAAACGTGGTTGCAGATGCCTTGAGTCGTAGGTCTTGTCACCTAGCTTATTTGGCTATTCATGATTGGAAGAGCGTTTTAGGTTTGGGAGATTTTGTTTTGCATGCCGAAGACATTGGTGGAGGTGCTACTTTGTGCGACTTGACCATTCATTCTGATTTATCTCGACGTGTGATTGAGGTGCAAGCGACCGATGAGGAGACTTTGAGAGTTCGTTCTAGATGCTTGGATGGAGAGGCTCCACTTGATTGGGCTATGTTTGAAGATGGTAGTGTCCGTTTCAAAGGTAGACTTCTAGTCCTGACGCCGTGCCAATAGGAAATTCTTCATGAATTTCATCATTCGCCTTGTACATTTGTGAGATTATTCGTCTCCATGGAGCACCGTTGTCTATTGTTTCCGATCGCGATCCGCGCTTTACATCTCGTTTTTGGAGGAGTTTGCAGAAAGTCTACGGTACCGATTTGCATTTCAGCACCGCCTTTCATCCGCAAACCGATGGGCAATCAGAGCGTACTATTCAGATCTTGGAGGATATGTTGCGGGCTTGTGTTTTAGACTACCTTAGCAGTTGGTGGGATTGTTTGTCGTTAGTCAAATTTGCGTATAACAATAGTTACCAATCTAGTATTGGTATGGCACCGTTCGAGACTTTGTATGGCCGTCCTTGTCGATCGCCGGTTTGTTGGACCGAGATTGGGGATTCTGCAGTGATGGGACCGGAGAGTGTGCAATTAGTCACCGAGCAAGTGAAGAAGATCCGTCAGAGATTGCTAGCAGCGCAAAGCCGTTACAAAAGTTATGCCGATAATCGTCGTCGTCCGTTGTTTTCTAAAGTGGGTGATCATGTCTTCTTAAAGGTGTCGTCTTGTCGAGGGACATCTCACTTTGGGAAGAAAGGGAAGCTTGCACCGCGGTACATTGGTCCATTCGACATCATCGAGAAAGTTGGGGATGTTACTTACCGTTTGGCGTTACCGTATACTCTTTCGAATATCCACGATGTTTTACATATTTCTATGCTTAGGAAATATGAACCGGATACTTCACACATCTTAGATTGGTCTACGTTAGCGTTGGAAGCGGACGTTTCGTATGAAGAGCAATTGTTACGTGTTCTGGACATGCAAGAGAAGACTTTGCGGGGAAAGACGATCACGTTAGTGAAGGTCCTTTGGAAGAACCACGACTTAGAGGAAGCGACTTGGGAGAGACGTGACGAGATGGTGGAGAAATATCCTATGCTTTTTGAATAAGGTAAACGTTTCGATTCTTTTCTATCGCATTTTCGTTTTTAGTAAATTTCGAGGACGAAATTCTTATAAGAGGGGGAGTTTGTCACACTCCAAAAATTTTATATTAATTATAAACATATTTTAAATTATCGTATGATAGTCCATAAAATGATTAAGAAGTTCTGCGCGTATTGATTGTTAGAAAATCGTCGAAACCTTGTCGGAAGTGTGCTTGGAAAACATAATTTTGAAAAAATTAGTTTTCTTCTCTCCACGACTGGCATCAAATATCGCCGACCGGTCGTGATGCTCCAGTGACTTTTGAGAATTTCGATCTTCTTCTTCCCGACCGGTACACCAAAATCCGTCGACCGGTCGTGGTTTTTCAGAGAGTCACCAAATGTCGTCGACCGGTCGGCGCATTCAAAAATCCGGTTTTCTGCAGATTTTTAAAAGGGGCAGTTTGAGAATTTCCTAGGGGCTTTATATATCATTTTGAGCTTGAAATCCCTACTATTTCTACTGAATACACTCTCTACCTCCCTAAACCCTATCTCTCTCAATCTCAAAATTCTCTCTAAATTCCACCCATCTTCAAGTGGGGTTTGGAAGATTTGTGATTCACAAATCTTGTAGAGGGCATCAAGGGCTTCAAGGTGGTAACCATAGTTCGTGGCATTGTGTTGAGCTCCAAGTCGAAGGTTGTGTGCATCTACTCCTAAGGTAGGGGATCTTAAACTTGTGTTCTCATATCCTTGTTATACACCTCAACATCTTTATGATATTGTGTTTGGATATTTGTGTAGGAGTGAGTCTAATATCGATTTGTGGTCTTAATCTAGTTTGGGTTGATCAATTGGCATGTATATGGGTCCCTTGGCACTTCAATTTCATTAATCTTTTCTTGGAAATCAAAAGCCCCATTTTTATTAAAAACTTAGATTTTGTTCAAGTGTGAAAATTTGGGGAAAATGCAATTAGAGCCTAGATACATGCAATTCATGAAATAACATACGTTTTGACACTCGGGAACACATATAAAGTATGAGAATTTGACCTTGGTACTTGAAAAAATCATGAGCCGAATAATTATGGGAATTGTGTTATGACCTTTGGCCATTACTCTATACGAGGAACATGATGTGGATTGTGATATTTGAGTTGGCTATTGATACGGGTGGTATACCTTGGGTGGCTAGTGCGAGCACCCACGATAATGCGCATTGGAGGGTTGACTGGCCCTTCTCGGTGGGCCGAGGAATCACTAGGAAATTTACGTTTAGAGATTGACGAACCCCTAATGTCGAAACTAGCCTTGTAACTCATGGAATTTGGTGAACACTCTCATTGGATAAAAGATAGACTTGTAATGTCTAAACAAATATAATTACATCGAAAGTTTTGAAATACTACGCTTTTACGTGATAGTCGCACTTCAATATTATGTCTTACTTCTATGTTTGCACCTTCTCTCTTTTGTGTATTCAATCATATGAAATCTTGTTTGAGATTTTCCTACTAGGCGTGGCATAACCCCCTTCTTTTTAGGGAAAGAGTCAATGACATAGCTTGGAGGATTCAAGCATAATTTTGAAGGAGCATTGGAGCATTGGTCCAACATATGGACTTGTCTTTCATTCTTTTTAAGTCAATCATGTTTTGTAAGGATAACACCCATACTTGTAATGTTTTCTCAAATTCATGAAACGTATGACTATGTGGATCATTTAAATGTTTTGTGGGAATGGTGATGATTATGGTTTAGACTTTCAATGCATATGCTCTTATATCTTATTTACATTCCTTCAAAAAAAATATATGGTTTCAAATTTTAAGGGTGTTACAGGTACGGTGGACATTTTCTGGCGATTGCTCTGGCAACTTTTCTGGCAATGATCCGGCGTGTAACTTCTAACTCTTATCTAGTATGCATGGGTGTGCGTATTTCGATTTCATATTTCATTACTTCGTCGATTGTTGATCCACTATGCATAGTCGTATCGCTTATCGTTCGATTTGTTGGCGTCGGGTTAGCCTAGGGTGATTGTGTCGATCATGGAGTCGTATAGAGGTGAAGAGAATAACTTGTGTGTTGATGATCACTCTTAGAATTGTATAGGAGCCAAGTGTTCGATGAATTGCCCGAATGGACCTTGAGGTGGATTTTGGGTGTATCGACCATGCCGAATCATGGAGGTGAATACTTGGGAACTTGTTTGACTTACGTGGGTCCTTACGGTATCGCGAGAGCATGAGTTGTGGTGAAATAGGACTTTTTCCCCTTGTTGTCGATTGTAGTAAACCTTCTATCTAGTTGGGATTGGTCATAAGAATTCTTGGGGTATGTGGGTGTTGTGGCTTCCTTGGGTGCTAGTAATGTTGTGATGTGGTTGGTACGAACCCCCTTGGTGTTGTTGGAAATTGGTGATGGACCTTACTTTTGAGGGGATCGTGGAAATGTGGGAAATTGATGGGTTGATTTACAATGTAATGTACCCAATGAACGCAATAAACTTCTAATACGAGGGATGGATCCCAGGAGGACCACACTTAGCCAATCCCAATATCATTCATCTAAACTCACTAATGAAATAAGGAAATATAAGTGTGGGAAAGTTGTCTTGGGGGAAGGCAGCCCTAACAACTCTATCCGTGTTAAATGGGAGATACGTGTTCCCTAAGTCGCGAAATTACTGGATATCATTGATGGGTGATGATCTAAGAATAATATCCTTTGGCCATAGGTGGGAGATACGAGTTCCTGAAAGTCTCGAAATATACTAGATACATTGGCAGGCGGGATCTTGGAAAACCTTAATACATGTACTATACTCGCCCTTGATTAGGGAAGATTGGTGGCTCGCTTGTTCAGGAGTCGACTGGGAACGAATATTGGAATAAAATAATAAAATGGGTGATAGGACTATTTCACCCCTTGGGTGAGCCAAGGTGGGGAAGAAAATGGAATATATGACTCCAATATTTAATATTTAATGCAATCGTGCAAATCCAAAACCTTAACAATGAATGTGAGGATGATGTGGAGATGAGGAGGTTTGGGTATTGAATTCCTTATGAGTGAATCATGGGCATTGATCGTGTTGTGACTGTGGTTTGGGTTGAGAGTAGGTGAGGTTGAGTGACGAGGTCCGTGTATTCCTTAGCAGGGTTCTCTAGTGGTGACTTTCACATTGAAAATGTCGATCGTGGTTTGGGTGACACTCTACTTGTTTGACCTTGGAGATACTCTTAGTCTCACATCACTTGGGTGTGTGTGCGCGTGCGTGTGTCGTACCTTACCTTTAACTTTACTTTCCTTGGGGTTTGGTGATACTTAGGCTCGCATGCGCTCGTGCATGCCTTGTAGTCGTTAGTAGTTACCTCACTGAGCTGTGGTTCGCTCAGGCCCTCATTTCTCTCTCTTTTCCAAGTTTGTGTTGCAGGGTTTCTTAGGCAGGGGGATTTGGAGATTGAGCTGGTAGCTGATTTCCTTATGAGCTGCAGCCTTGGTTCTTGTGTACCTTTGCACTTCCTTTTCAGTTTTCAGGGTACGGTTACAATTGTACTCTTCTTTTCCTGTACTCTTTTAGTTTTCTATATTGTATTAGAATTGATGTAATGAGAACTTCTACTGTAATGCATCTGAATAGTAACTAATAACTCCCAGTGTTTGTATTTATTGTTTTTCAAAAAAAATTTGTTTACTTAAAAACTTGGGGTGTTACACTAACCATCTTTGGTTGTAGGTTCAACCCTCGACGACAGTCAAAATCAATTCTTAGAGCTCCATCTGAAGGTCATGGTCCCCGGAACGCACAGTTCTGTAATAAAATATAACTAATTTTAATTAAGAATGAGAGAAATATAATTAAGGAGTGAAGTAAAATATAATTATGTTAGAGAATAATAAATAAAATATAATTAGATATATGGTAATATATAATTGGGAGTATTGTAAGTTTTCATATAAAAATACAACATATTTATGAAAAATCCATTAAAAATTAATTTATGATAGAGATATTTTTAGACTGTTAGATATAATAAAATAAAGAGTTAAAATTGAATAAAATAGTATATTTTAACATATTTTAAATGAGTTCTATTTTATTATATAGATAGTTAAAAAAGAAAAGTTATGGTACAGATCGGTTCGGATTCCTATGAATCCAAGAAAATGTAATATATGTCCAAGAAAATGGTTCCAAGAAAATGTAATATATGTCCAGACTAAAAGTCTCACGGATCGGTTTCAATCCGAATCTAATCTCACTATTCGGTCCCCGCTTTATCCGCGAATTATATTCCCGACTATCATAAATTTTCAAATTTAACTCATCCAATCAGTACAAAGAACATTCAATCGCAAAAAGACGATTTTCATGAGGCTAGTATCAGTCCACTCTGGATAAATCTTTCAAATGTGATTTTATAAAATTAGTGTGACCGTGAATGCTAAAAAAAGAGACAAAAGTGTAAAACTATTATGTTGGATCAATTAAATAACTCAAGATTATGCTTCATTTAAGAATGAGATTCCATGCAAACAAATTGTAACAATTACTTCTAAATAACAAGAGAGAAAAAGGTATATAATGATAGAAACCAAATTATGAATTAAATAGGTATAATTATTAAATTAATTTATAATATTTTTTGATAACTCAGGTGTCCGGGCCAGCTTACGCGCATCACAACTAATCCTGAGGGAATCAATCCCAGCTCCAGCTACTAGGAGCCCCGCTTAAAGCCAGAGCTTCGCTCTGTGCGGCTAGTCCAAAGGAGAGGATGTTCCCAAGGGGTTTCGATCCTGAGACTTAGAGGAGGAGCATACTCCTAGGCCCCAGACAACGACCACTAGGCCACCCCCTTTGGGTTAATTAATTTATAATATTAGAAGTATATTTATATATATATACTAGTGATAGCCCGTGCCAATGTCACATGACTACAGAATAAAAAATGCAACATAATACATAAGAGTACGATAAAACTTTAGGTGTTAATAGTGCATTCGGTACTAATTCATGCCTTCTGTACTAATGATGAATGACGACAGAATAGAAAGTGCAACACAATAAATAAGAATACGATGAAAATTCATGTGTTAGTAATATGCGTGTATTGATTTTGAAATGGATACATAGAGCGAATGCAAAGAGGCGATAGATACATAGAGCGTGTAATGGAGAAGTGAGGAGAAGGAATGTGGAAGTAGGTTTTGGCAGGTTGGACTATTATGTTTCCAATGTAATGTAACGTGGGTTGACAGGTTCTTATTTTTTAATAATTTTATGTGATAATGTGGCCATAGTGTTTTTAGTGCATTGTCTGTAACTGAAGTCACTTGATCCTTCAACACTTAACATATGCTGGGACAATTAGTAATATGACTAGAACAGAATTGTATGACTGAGACAGAATTGTATCTTGTATAATAGATATTAAATTATTTATAATATTTCACAGTTCAGTTTGGATAATTCACGGATTTATAATTAAAATTTATGAAACAACCCAAATCTCACGATTTTATAATTTTAAAATTCGTGTCCGGACCATTAATTCACAGATTTAATTCAAAAGGTAGTAATCGATTTGAATACATGATTCACGGTTGTAAACTTCTAACAGATTGTTTGTGCAGCACTACTAATGCTCATTGCCAAAACACGTCAAACATCCGGCTTTGGCAGCCGCCTAAAAATCTTTATTATTAGAGTACTTTTACATACCTAGAAATTTTACCCCGAAAATTAACCAGAATGCATTTTTGAGGGCCATGATTAAATCCAATGTGTAGGGTCCACACACATTTTTCGGGGCCAAATTTCTGGGCACTTAATTATTATGGACAATTCCGTAAATTCACGCAAACGGAAGTTCAACTTCTGGAACAAAACATTACAACCTGCCCCCAAACACAAGGGTTTATGGAGGGCTTTGCTTTGTCACAAAATTCATTTCTTCCTCTTCGAGCTCATCAATGGCGGCCTCACTCTCCGCTTAAATTAAACCATCAGAACCTAATCCCAAACCACACGCCTTCACAAAAACCAATCTTTTGCAGCAAATCCCGTTTACATCCTCCCATGTTGAAGGCCTTGTCGTCCTCGTGTCTACGAGGTCGGTTCCACGTGACAGCTTCCGCCATCGGCTCCAATCTTCTCCGTCATGGTGCTCCGTATGAATCTCCATTGGGACGAGTTTTTGGGTCGCTTAGTGGGCGGAACCATAGATCGTGTCAGAGATTATTTTTCTGTTCGGATTCGACGGATGGATCGGAGAAAGTTGAGATCGCGGTCGAGGCTGAGAGGGTGGAAATCGAGGGAGAAGAAACCGAGTCCAAACCTTCTTCCGCCATTGTTCCAACCGTATTCAGATCCGAAGATTATCTCACGGTTAGCATACTTTTGTTATACAATAGGGTTGGTAGTGGGTAGTAGGTAATTTTATTAGGGGTATATTAGGTTAAAGTAAAGAGTTAGTGGATAGGTAAATTGTAATTAGTCAATTTTGTTAGTGGCATTTTAGAAAAAATAAAGATTTATAACTTTTTGGGGTGAGTCCAAAGTGGTGCTCTATAGATAGGAGCAATGCTACCAATCAACCAACCACCATCCCAATCACCTCACTCCACCTGTGGGCCCCACACACAATTTTCGGGTTAAATTTGAAATATTATTTTAAGTTATCCTGCAAAAAATCAGATCATTCGGATAATCCATATTTTTTTAATCGTTTGAATTTTCATTCACAGTTTTATATTTCAAATTTAACCCCGAAATCAAATTTTGCGTGCGGGGCCTGTGTGGGCCGCACAAGTGTGGTGTGGTGGTTGGGGTGATGGTTGGTTGTCAGTGGCTGTAGCATTCTTGTATAGATAGAAAGGGTTCATGCCTTATTTAGTCCGTAAACAATACCATTTGTGTTTACTTAATCTCTAAACTATCAATTGAACACATTTCATCCCTCAACTATTCAATTTATTTATGTTTATTTCGTCCCCAGACTATCAATTGAATCAATTTTATACCTCAACTATCCAAGTTGAGTTTATTAAGTCCAATCGGTAACCATTCGTCAAAATCTTTAATAGAATTGGATTACTTTTAAACCATTATTTTCAACCCACATGAAAATCTCGTACATAACTATGAGAACTCTGTAGACAAATATTAATTATAACCTTTTAGAATAAAATGATCGAAAAAATATGAGCTTCGCGCCTGTTCAAACTGGTTGAAAATTGAAGCACGTAAAATTTTGACACTATTTGTATATTAAAAAAATATGGGTTCTCAATGTAAGTGATCCAATTTTTATTCTTTTTGAACGGGTGCGAAACTCTTTATCTTTCTGGTTATTTTATCCTAAAAGAACATAATTAATATTTGTCCATAGACCTATCATAATACATAGTAAAATAAAAATTGGAGCATTTAAATTGAGAATCCCTATTTTTTAATATATAAATAATATAAAAAATTTAAATACTCCAATTTCGATGTGTTTAAACGGGTTCACAGCTCTTATTTCTATGATCATTTTATTCTGAAGGATCATAATCAATATTTGTCCCTAGAGCTCTCATAATACCAATATCACATTTTAACCCCCTTATAAAAACCCAATACTTAATTATGGGAGCCCTATAGACAAATATTAATCATTACCATATAAGATAAAATGATCAGATAAATAAGAACTTCACACCCATTCAAACGGATTAAAAATTGAAGCACTTAAATTGAGAAATGAGAACACATGTTTATTAATATATAACAAGTGTCAAAAAGTTAAATGCTCCAATTTTAATTGCTTCAATTTTCATTCCGATCATTTTATCTTAAAAGCTCATAATCAATATTTGTCTATAGAGTTCTCATAATTAAGTACGCGATTTTCATGTGGGGTTGAAAATGATGGGTTAAAAGTGCACGATCCAATTCCATTAAAGATTTTTGACGGCTGCATACCGATTGGATTCAATAGACTCAAAACTGGATAGTTGAGGGATGAAATTGATTTAATTGATAATTTGGGGACGAAATAAACATAAATTGAATAGTTGATGGATGAAATGTGTTCAATTGATAGTTTAGGGACTAAGTAAACATAAATTGGATAGTTTAGGGACTAAATAAGGTATTAACCCTATATGGAAACGTATCTCACGGTTTAAATCAAAATTGCTTGAAATCACTGAATAGTAGATAGTGTTAGATTCAAAGTTAGAGGAGCTCATCCGTTTACCCAAATTTTTACTCTGAGTGAAGCACTCCAATGGGAATGAGTGAACGATTTGTTAACGATGTAGTAAAATTTGAAATCCATAAAGTAGACTTGAAAGATTTTGAGTGGGAGTCTCCCTTAGTTTGGTTTAGAAAAGTGAATCAAACTCATTTTGATATGGGTTGAAAGGAGGGGGGAGTGTTTTGAGAAGTTTTTCTACTCAAATTTAGATGGAGATTTGAGTAGGGGCCAGAGATTCCCTTGAAATTTCACATTCTTATTTTAAACAGGTCTAGCTACTCAAAACTGGCCGATTATCATTGGTTTTCCGTCGCATGTCGCTTTTCCCTTTATCATTTTTGACAGAAAACCATTTACTCTAATTCGTTTTCTTTTTGTTTTGGTTAGTGGGAGCTGTTGGGAGTGAAAAGTTGATTGAGAAAATATGTAACTCCTGAATTTCCTGTCCTTTTGTGGTTAACATCCCTATTTTTTGCATTATATTATTATCGACACATGGGTTTAGGCTCCAAATCGAATGGTTTGGTGAAATTACTAAACATGTTTGTGCAATTGTGTCATCACTATAAAATTGGAGAGGTTCTTTGTTTCTCCCATTTGGAAGTGTGGACATAGTACACACAATTGCATTGTTTCATTTATGGTTTCCATCTCCATGTAAAGGCTCTCTAACTACTGATAGACTCCTTACCTTGCAACATCTTAAGAAGAGGCTAGAGCATCACATTTCCTATGTTGAGCCCTCTTAGAGCCCCTAAGGACGTTATATTCCTTTGGAGAACATTAGGGTCATCCTAAGGTACATACTGCAAACGAAAGTAATTTTAAAAAAAGTGAAATTTGATTAGACAAAAGGCGCTGCCTATGACCCCAAGAAAGGTGAAGAGTTTCCTTTCTCATGAGCTGGACATGGGGATGGACGCTTTTGTTAGAATTAGTGATTGGAAATGTTGTATTTTGTTGTATTGTTCTTTTTATCCCTTTTCTGTTATTTCCCCATAATCTGGGGACCCAGTTGTAATTCCGTGATAGTATCAATATAAAAGGGTTGTGAGGAGTCCTCACAACCCATACTTTCCATTTCATTTCAACTAACATGGTATCAGAGCTTCAGGACCACTGATCCTCTCGTAACCTCCTTGCTCCCACCGATCCACCTCACGCCGTTGCTCCTCACGCCGATCACCACCGCCCTCCGCCGAACAGAGATCCGCTCCAGCTGCCGTCGTTCCAGGCCTAGGGCGTAGGCGCTGCCGCCCTAGGCGCTCCCTGTCGCTGCGCGCCATGCCCGATTAAACCTCCCACCTGGGTTGCCGTTCGATTTCCTCAGAAGGTCTCTCCCCGTTGATTCAATTGCCGTCTCTCTCTCCTTCATACATTGGGTTGGCGCCTCTCCTTTGCCGCCTATTGCCTTGCCGTAAAAAAAAAAACTCAACTCTGGCACTTTACCCGCTCCGAGAGATACATGTGAGGGGAGTTTAGAAGAGGGAGAGCAGGG
>NMUG010000461.1:0-22303 GCA_002855965.1 Monotropa hypopitys | reverse complement strand
AGTCCCCGGGCCAGAGAGAGCCCCAGAGAGGCACTGCCGTCGGCTCTGATCTGTTCGGCCGCCTGCTGGCGGGTCTGAGCGGTGGTCCTCCTGGAGGAGGTCGTGGCTCCGGCCTCCTTTACGTTCGGACCCCAACAGTAGACAAGAACACTTGGCACAATTAATGCTTGGTAATGTCATGATCATTGCATGATTGGAATTACTTGAGGATCAAAACCTTAATCATTGACTTAGGCAAGAAACATTATGAGTGAAGAGTAGTGTAACTATAGGGAAGATCAAGGCCAAAACCTAAGAATCCAACCATTCTTTTACATAGTTTGAAATCCAAATACAAGTTCACAACTCCAAACAAACATCAAAGTTTAATCGTTTTTCATTCCTTTAACCATCACTCTTTACAAGAATACTTCTAAAATTTCTTACTAACCAATTCCATGTGGATTCGACTCGGTACTTACCGATATTGTGCTATTTTGGACAATTGTAATTCCTACGCTTGGGAAGGTCATTGTTACGAACGAAGCACAACACTTCTTACACCAGCTGGTAAAAAACAAATATTGCATACATGACTGCATTTGCAACCTGTTTTGGTTATTGATATACGTTTAAGCTTTTGATAGAGAAGGAGATGACATACCTTGGGTTTTGCAAATACAATTCAATTGGACAATAATTCAAACAATTTTTATGGGAAATGTCTTGAACTAGTATTTGCCCGTGCCGATGGCACTTGGAACCCGTGTGGGCCCCGTGCAAAATATGACATTTGAGACCTGTGTGGACCCGTGCGAAATATGACACTTGAGACCGGTGTGGGCCCCGTGCAAAATATAACTTGGACAAAATGCGATGACTGGGACATAAAAGTATGACTTAGACAAAAACCGTCCTGATTTGTAGATATAATATTGTGTTGATATGTGACGTGGCAAAAAAGATGTGACTGTGACAGATTTATATGACTGGGACAAAAATAGAATATGACTGGGACAAAGAGCTATAATGTATAATAGATATACAGTATATTATAAGTGATATATTCGTACTAGTCCAATTTAACTCAACTGGTCTTTAATCATGATTTCAAAAAATATATATTTTTGCAAGCCTGTTATGACCGATGGCTCCATCGGTATGGGCACCGGTGCCACCAATGTCTGCCCCTGGTGCATAACCCGGTCATGCCTCCGGTGGACAGTGAGTGCCAAACACTTGTGATCTTCTAGAATTTTGCTCTTGACTCCAATGTTCTACCGAAAATACGTGTTTCTTCTTCTAGAAATTCATATTAACTTGTGACTCTTCTACCAGGAATCTATGACTAAGGCAGAATTATTTTTCTTGGTTAAAGCTTAACTTCATTTCATAATGAGGCCATGACACTTGCGACAATCAACAAGTCAAGTAGACAATTTGATAATCGAGACTTGTAAGACTAATGACATCATCGAAACATACCCCATCACTCTTCACATAGGGTTGACAAGTAAGTCACATAAGAAAACATTCCACCCAAAGTAAATCACTTACATAAAACGCACATATATTTTAAAGAATCTACACACTCATTGAATGTGTGTGAAGTCGTCAAATAGGTTTTGCTTTGCGTCCGTTGAAGATCCCAACTCCTCACCTATTCCGATATCATTAAGTTAGAATAACAAATTTCTACTATTTAGGAGTTCTTAACACTTGATTCAACTCATTAAGACCTCTATAAGACCCCAAACATCCATTAAAACTCCTCAAATAAGACTCAAACCAATCCCTAAAACCATATTAAACAAGCCAATTAACCTCGTTCGGACAAGCTAACCCATGGTGTGGATGACCAACACCTTTGTACAGACGGAACAAGCTCCTGATATGATCATCTGGACGGGCCAGACCCTTCGTCCGGACGAATCTCACTGAAGCAAAATAGTGACTTCAATTTCTCGAACACATCTTCTCCAAAACTCATACAACTTTGTCGAAACCTCAAAAGTTCGAAATTTTTTCTCATCCCATAGTGTTCTAACACTAATACCACTATAAATACTCAAATTTAAGAACCATAAACCAATAATTTCACCCTCAAAGCAAGTATTCAAGGCCTAAATCTATAAATTTTACTTAAAATGAGATTAGCCCATAATCCTCACTGATTTGAGAGGAATTAAACTACAAAGATTGAGAGAAACAAACTTACTTGCATTGTGAGGGACTTGGTGTAAGGATGTTGCTCAAATCTTCATCCAATTTCACTCCCTCAATCAATCTCTCTTGCCTCCCCCTCTCTATCTCTCCCTTAATCCAAATGTAAGTACGAGTATAATGTGATTAGGGTATTTCACTAACCCTAATCAGATTTTTGAGTTAAATGACTAAGTTACCCCTCACTCCAATACACAATTACCTTTATGCTATAGCAAATTATACCCATTAGCCCAAATGCAAACCTTATACTTAGATCCCATAAAACATGAATTTTAAACACTATACTCACTCATTAGATCTTATATTTCATTATGACTTAATTTATAAACTTAAATATAGAACAAGATGGGTGTGACAATCATGTTATGTGTGCTTTCAGGTTTAACTTACATATTTGGTCTCTTTAGGTCAGGATATCTATCTTTGACATTACTTGTATGAAGATATAATTAAGAGTTTAGTCAAAAGTGGGTAACTATAGACACCCAATTTGAACCCTTTAGAGTATTCTTAAACAAAAAACGAGATGTTATACAAAATAAAATTGTTTGCTACCATATTGAGAAATCAAATTGTGACCTCTTAGTATATTATTTCGTTGCTTACAATGAAAATAAAATAGGGAACACAATATTACTAATTTATTTGTGTATCACATAATATTATTTTATTTTCTAATAGTGTAAAATAATTAATATTACAAAAAACATATTTAAAATCCCCTTTCACTTGTATTTCATAAATATTTATAAGAATATTCAAGTTTAATAAATGTTATACGTGGTAACCGAACCATGTCAGGCCTACAGACTGGGTAAACGGACCAGGCCCACGGGGGACCAGGCCCATGATGGGCAGACAGTCTAATCTAGGTGATGGACTTTTTGGGCCATATCTCAACGGCAGTAGCACCACAGTTAGATGGACCGTCGGCCTACATCGATAGGATAGAAACAACTAACACTGTTGGTACGAGATATTACGGTCTCTCGACCACGACCCATATGGGCAGGATCTCATGGTGGCACAGATGGTACCGGACCGATGGGTTAGGATGCAACCAACTCTGTTGGTACGGGAAATAAAGGTCTCCGGACCATGTCCCATATGGACAATAATGCACAATGGCACATATGATATCAGACCGATGGGGTTAGGATGCAACCAACTCTGTTGGTACAGGAAATAGGGGTTTCCAGACCATGGCCCATATGGACAGGATTGCACGGTGGTACAGATGGTACCGGACCGACAGGGTCAGGATGCAACCAACTCAGTTGATACGGGAAATAAGGGTCTCTGGACAACGACCCATATGGGCAGTATCGCACGATGGCACAGATGGTACAAGACCGATGGGCTCACGACGCAACCAACTCCGTTGGTATGGGAAATAAGGGTCTCCGGCCCACTGTCCATATGGTCAGGATTGCACGGTGGCGCAGATGGTACCGAACTGATGGGGTCAGGATGCAACCAACTCTGTTGGTACGGGAATAAGGGTCTCCAGACCATGGCCCATATGGGCAGTATCGCATGGTGGCACAAGTGGTACCGGACCGATGGGATTAGGATGTATGAGGCACATATTCGAAAATTGGAATAGTTGGTCTGGTAGCAATTGCTTGCCGGATCTCGTGGATGGTACCGGACCAATAAGTCAGCATGTGCAACAAGGATCATGGAAGATCCCGAATATCTCGATAACAGATCGAAGATTGTGGGCATTACGCTCCTGGATAATGCACCGGAGATCGCGGAACATGGATACCATATTGAGAGCAAGCTTGGTTATAAATAGGGACCCGCCTAACGGAATAGGTACATGCTACTCCATACTTCTACTTGCAACAATGATGCTTTTGTCCATTTCACTGCTCCCTGCTTCTACTGATTTAGGCATCAGAGTGTCATTCTAGCAGACGATATCGGGTAACACTAACAGTATTTTTTGATTGCAAATCTCTCCTCACTGATAGTACACAGATCAGGATCAACACTTGGAGCTCCATCAGAAGGCCGTGGTCCCCAGAACCCACATTATAAATAAAAACACATAACACAAACTAAGTTAGAGACATGGAATTTACTTTTCATGCCCCAAATTTGAATAAGTTTGCAACAATAGAATGAAACTTCAACGATCAGATGCGAAATGTATACATACATTCACATCTCTATTTTCTCTGGCGTTTTCTTCCTCAGGTACTCTATTCATCTTTATCTGTTCTCGTGCTCCTCCAAAAGTAGAATAAATTCGCAAAAATGAGTTTGCAAAACTGATTTCTTCTTAATCACAAGGGCCGACCGTATTGGAGTGATTTTGTATATGTTCCTCAAGACAGATTTTGTGTATTGAATGATTACTAACATTTTAAGATTTTTTGGCAAATTAAGTTGTGTGCAATTTATTATTAATTTATATTTATCATTTTATTTTTATATATTTCATTTAGTGTATTTTTCAAATTAACGATAGATTATGGATTTCTCACAATTTTGGATGATTTTAATTAATAGATTAAGAAGAAGAGAAAAAATCAAATTAATCAAATTAAGTTTTTTAAGAGGAAGAGACTTAAATTAATAAAATTAAGTTTTTTTTTAAAAAAATTATATCAAATTCAATTAGATAAATAAATTTTTTTGATGATGTTCCGGAAATTTTAGAGATAAGAATATAATTTTAGAAATAAAAAAAATTAAAAAGAATTATCGCATAATAAAAAAATATACAAAAAATTGGATTAACGGTGGTAACTAGGGTGCACCTCGCCACACAGTAAAGTAACTCAAAAGATAATTAAATCTTTTAATTTTTTTATTCTTATCCATTAACCAAATAAAAAATAGAAATAAAGTTAATAAAAACAAAATTTAAAAGAAAACAAAAGGGATTAAATGAAAATCAAAACTGGGGATTGGGGAGAGAGAGCCCAATCGCGCAGGAGTGAGAGAGAAGAGGGAGATTGAGCGGCGGCACGGGCGGTCGAGCGATGGCGGAGGCGGTGCTGTGACGGGGCTGTTCTCGGCGGTGCTGTGTAGGTGTGTATGTGTGTGCAGTGCGTGGTTGTGCGGCTGGTGTTGGGTGTGCTGTGCGGTGGTTTGGCTGTGTGTGGGCCGTGCGCGACTGTAAGTGTGTGTGTGTGGTCTGTGTGTGTGTTGTGTGTGAGCTGTGTGGTGCTGTGGGGTGTGCGTGGCTGGGCTGTGCTGAGTGTGTGTGTGTGGTGGCGGATGGTGGTGATGCTGTGATGTGTAAGGGTTGTGGGTGGTGCTGGCGGTGGTTGACGGTGGTTCTGGGTCCCGGCTAGTGGTTTTGGGTTTGAGCGGATTCCGTTGGGGTTTTTATTGACTGGGTTTCGGTTGTTTTGGTGGTGGATTCCGGCTGTCTGGTGGCGGTGTTGGCTGGGGTGGTCTTGGCTGGGTTTTGTTGGCTGTGTTGTGGTGGGTTTAGGCTAAGTTAAGTGACTGTTCGGCTGGGGGTTTGACTGGGTTGTGGTTGCTGTTGGTGTTGGTGGTGGTTTCGGGTGGGTTCGGGGTCGGTTCGATAGTGGTTTGAGGTGGCCGACGAGTTGACGAGCGGGAGGCCGAAAATTCGAATCGGTATATTTTTTGTATCGTATTTCTTATTTAATTTAAATAAAGATTAGAATTATTATTAATAATTTAATTAGTATAAATGGAATAAGAATGAATAAGAATTATAAACAAATTATTTAGGGAAATATTCTTAACTAGTAGATGCACATTTAGTTAACTGATACTTGTACTTGTACTGTAAATTTATAGGGCTATGTACTTTTGAGTAGTGGTGGATCCAAGAAAAAAAATCGGGGGTGTCATAATCTAAAATTGGGGTGTCACTAAAACAAAATTGATTTTTTCCCGACGTTTTAAAACTTTTCCCGGCGTTTTCAACCTTTTCCCGGCGTTTAAAAACCTTTCCCGGCGTTTTAAAAACGCCGGTAAAAACAAAATTTTTTTTTTAAAAAAAGGAGGTGCCATTGGCCACCTCCCCCTTAGTTGATCCGCCCCTGCTTTTGAGGTGCCTGTTTGTAAATTCCAATAATTACTTTCTGACAGTAAACATGAGGGAAATTGCGACTATCCAAGTTGGAGATTATGCAAACTTCATCGGCTCTCACTTCTGGAACTTTCAGGTAGTGTCTTGTTCATGCTAACTTTTTTGTTATTTTTTAAATGTTTGCCATTTAGTCTTTCAAGATTTTTTTTGTTTATGTTGTTTTACATGAATGCCATTTGCTTATACTACCTAGAGAGTGTTTGGGTTGTCAAGGTGCAGATTACAAGTCATTAAATTGACTTGTTCTGTTTTAAAAGTAAAGTTACTTGGACTTGTGATGAACATAATAGATGCTAAAATTTATACTTTCTAATGATGATACTTAATTTTTAATTTAAGTTTGATTTACGATCAATTTCATCTTGTTTTATGATAATACGATGATCTAAAACATTTGAAATACTCAAACAAGAAATCAAAACAATATGGACATGCGATATACGTTGAAAACCCCAAGGCAGGGTAAAAACTATGTGAAGGAGAAACAAGCACTAAAAATACTTTGTTCGGATGCAAAGACTCGTACTTACAACTTAGACTCATTATTGGTTGACTAGAGAATTTACCGACTCACTTGTACACCGAAAACCGCGCTTGTTCTTGAATCTTCAAGACCAAGGTTACCTGGAACGCGGATCGCTGTGGTACGAGGAACAGGAACGGGAACGCGGATCGCGGCCCCTCCGGAATGCGGTACGGTAGGGGTAGGCTTCTTCGGATCGCCAATTGCTTATTATAATAATTATTTTGTAAGTATATAAGTAGTAAATAAGGAAAATCAATCCCCTCCGGAATGTGGTATGGTAGGGGTAGGCTTCTTTGGATCGCCAATTTGCTTATTATAATAATTATTTTGTAAGTATATAAGTAGTAAATAAGGAAAATCAAATTTTTAATAGATAAGAGAAAAAGTTATTATTTTCTTTGCCATGTGAAAGGTTGCAAGCACTGTTTACGAAGGGCCAAAATGAAAAAAGAGGGAAAAAATTCGGAACGCGAAAATGGCGATCCGGTACGTAAACGATCCGCGTTTGGGAACGCGCGATTCGGAATGCGGATCGCGGGGGGGGGGGAGGCGATTTCGTGTAAGAGAGTTCAAGACCTTCCAAGTAAGGAAATTGAAGTTGAATGTAAAACCTCGCGATCTTTTAATGAATACCAATGGTAGATGATGATCTCGAGTGTATATGACGATCTCAGAATGCTCAAGGCACCAAAGCTCTGTAAAAATCATTGTATTGAGGTTCTAGCCGTCACCCAATCCTAGCACGTGATTTATAGCAATATGCTAAAGTCGCTTGAGCGAAAATTAAAGTCGCTAGAGCAAGTTGATTTTCGCTCAAGCGAAAATGGTTCACCCGACGCCTGAGATTTGTCCAAAAGTTGCACTTGAAAATCCCGAGATCACTTGAGCGACCTAAATTCGCTTGACAGACCTGGAATCACTCCGAAATGATTGAAAACATAAATTACATAATGTTTACTCCTTCTACTCCTAGACAGACATATCTACTAAAATTAAAACGACTCAATAAGGTCATTGAGATTTCCAAAAATACAAACGATGCAAAACACGGAGGTTACATATTCATGTGTGTGCGTGTATGTGTGTGGGGGATTTCTTTGCATACCACTATATTAACTGCTCTAACCGAATCCAATAAGTGCTTTCCATGCTTTGCGTACTTCTTGACATATAAGAAAACAATGAAATGAATTGAATTTTGTGGGTATCTGAGGGTTGCTCCCAACCCCTAAGACCCCTAAGCATTCTTAACTCTACGAGCTCACACCAAAGAAAGACAACTCAAACAATACTCTAGGTCAGAAGTAGGGCCTAGGTACCTTGCTCGGGGCCATAGGAGGCAGGAGTCACATGACATGTAGGTTAGAGCGAGGGGATTGTCAAGCTCATTCTCCATAAAAGATGACTAGCTTGACCGGTTATCGAAAGAGGGGCCGTTGACCGCCTTATACCTAGGAATATGTATCACAAACTATTATAAGATAGAGAAAAAGTGTATAGGGTCTTAACATTACCCTTACACTGAGAACTCTTACTTATATTATAATAAATGTTGTCATAATACAAAACAAACCAATGTGGGATAAATCACAACTAATATAATAAAACCCTACTACTCTAACACCCCTCTCAAGCTGAGGAGTAAATGTCAGTAAGACCCAACTTGGTACATAAGAGCTCTAAGCATTGCTTGAACAAGATGCTGGTGAACATGTCAGCAAGCTGGGCACTAGTAGAGATAAATGGCGTGGCTATCATTCCATTTTCTTACCTCTCATGAACAAGATGACAATCAACTTCAATATGCTTGGTTCGCTCATGAAAAACGGGGTTAACAACAATATGAATTGTTACTTGTTTATCGCAATGAAGATTCATAGGCATCTGCACACTGAACCCTATCACCTCCAGCAAAACACACACCCACATTGTCTCACATGTAGTGTGAGCATAGCTCTATACTTAGCCTCCGCACTAGAATGCGCAATCACTATTTGCTTCTTACTTTTCCAATTACAAGCTTCCCTCTTATGGAAAGACAATATTCGGTAGTAGACCGTCTATCAGATGGTGAGCCTGCCCAATCGGAATCCGTAAATAACTCAACATATGTCCACTTTTGCGATAGAACAATCCACGTCCTGGATGAGCCTTAAGGTATTTAACAATGCGACGAGCAACCTCCCAATGTGGAGTACGTGGAGCAGACATAAACTGACTCACCAAACTAACAACAAATGAGATATTAGGACGTCACAATTAGATAGTTTAGCTTGCTAACCAAACGACAATATTGACCAGGATTAGGGAGTAAATCACCCTAATCAACACATAATTTGATATTGGGATCCATAGGAGTCCCATCAGGTCTAGTTTCCAACAAACCAGTGTCTTTGAGAATATCTAACACATCCTTCCAAAAAAAGGAGAGAATATCTAACACATACTTCCATTGAGATAAGCTAATGCCATCGTTGGACCGTGCTACCTCGATACCTAAGAAGTATCACAATTTACCCAAATTCTTAATATGAAACTGATGCTGTAACTACCTCGATACCTAAGAAGTATCACAATTTACCCAAATTCTTAATATGAAACTGATGCTGTAATAAGCTCTTCAAATTATTAATACCCTTCTGATCATCACCTACAATAATAATGTCGTTGACATAGACAATCAACAACACCCGCCCGTGATCAAAGGTAAAATAGAAAACAGAATGGTCGGACTCGCAACGACGCATGCCAAATTGCTGAACATCACTAAACTTGCCAAACCAGGCCCTCAAAGATTATTTAAGCCTATAAAGAGCTTTCCGAAGATGACATACCTGAGAATGCTCCCCCTGAGCAACAAACCCTAGTGGTTGCTCCATATAAACCTCCTCAAGAAGATCCTCATACAAGAAGGCATTTCTGACATCCAACTGAAATAACGGCCAATCAAGATTTGCAACAATAGAAGTAAGGATACCCACAGAGCAATGCTTGGCAATGTGAAAAAAGGTCTTGGCATAATCAACAACATAAGTCTGCGTGTATCCTTTTGTCACAAGTTGTGATTTGTAACGCTTAATAGTCCCATTGGGATGATACTTCACACTAAACACCCATCAACACCCTGCAATAGTCTTTCCAGGAGAAAGAGACACCAACTCTCAAGTGTCATTTTTGTGAAGAGCACACATCTCATCCTCCATGGCTATCCGCCACTCAGAACTAGACAAAGCTTTTTGAACAGTGTTAGGAATGAAAATAGAGAAGATAGAAGTAGTAAAAACACGAAGAGAAGGAGACAATTGATCACAAGAAACAAACTTGGCAATGGGGTGAGCGGTAGTACAAGTCATAATACCTTTACTTTGCACAATGGAATGGATCCCGCAACAGAGGAGAAAATGGACAGTGGACAGAGTCGACAGACGTTTTGGACGACAAACATACATCTGCAACGGTGGAGGAAATAGTGGGAGAAGTGGAGTGGACGACTGAGAAGACTCTCTCGACATTGGGGACTCTCTCGACACTGGTACCCGAATATGCATGTACTCAGGCAAATCTGCAGGAGAAGTAGAGCTATCAAAAAATAGGACATACTCGTGAAAAGTAACATCAATACAGACAAACTCACTACAAAGAGTAGGAGAATAACACTTATATCCCTTTTGAGTACGAGAATAACCCCCAAATACATATTTGATGGATCATAGATCAAGTTTGTCCCGGCCAGGGTCTAGTATGTGAACATAACATATGCGACTAAAAATCTTAGTAGGAAGGGAATAAAGTGGGCGATCAGGATAAAATAGAACATACGGTAACTGACTCCCTAAGACAGTAGAAGGGATCCTATTAATAAGATAACCTGCAGTAAGGATCCCATCACCCCAATAAGACTTGGTAACATTCATTTGAAAAAAGAGAGCACGGGTAACTGTTAAGATATGGCCCACCTTGCGTTCAGCAACTCATTTTGTTGTGGAGTCCTAGCACATGAAGACTGATGTAAATCCCATGGTCATCTAAAAACTATGATAAAACATTGCAATAATATTCATCAGCATTGTCGGAACGAAAAATGCGAATAGACACAACAATTTGTGTTTTTATTTCCTCGTAAAAGATTTGAAGATGGAATATAACTCGGAGCACCTTTGCATAAGATAAATTTAAGTAGAACGAGAGTAACCATCCACAAATATGGAAAAAAAAACACTGAAAGTGCAAACGTGATGTATTGGACCCCAAATATCTGAATGCACTAAATCAAAAGGACTCGGTACACGATGTTCTTTCCGAAGTGGAAAAGACACATGACAATGTTTACTAAACTCACAGACTTCACAAGGAAGCGACTCAAGACGACTATACAGAATCATTCGTTTCAGATTTTGAGGAGATGGGTGTCCAAGACGACAGTGTTACCGATGTGGGTAAATGTGGATTGGAAAGCAGTAGAAGTAGGTTGTTTGCCATTCAAGAAGTAGTATGGCCCACCATGTTTAACACCTCCAACAATCTTCATCCTTGTTTTAAGATCCTGAAAAACACCACAATCAAGAAAAAATATGACTTAGCAGTTTAAAGCTTTGGTAAGCTGACTAACAGACATAAGACTGAAAGAAAAACGAGGAACATGCAAAACAATATCTAATGAAAGAGACGGATTAAGAGTAACAGGATCCAAACCAACAATTTCTGTGGTAGAACCATCAACTAGTATAACACGAGAAGATGTCTTAGAAGGATGACGAGTATACAAGACAAGATGTACCAGTCATATGATTGGAAGCACCAGAATCGATAATCCAAGGAATATGAGAAGCAATATAGGCGGAGGGAGAACATTTTTGAACAAGCGTAGCAGTGGAGGATGTATGAGAAGCCTGCACAGACCGATATTGCTCATACTTTTGATACTCATCCTATGCAATAGTAACTACACGGGGGATGTGCTGGAAGCAACTCACAAAGTATTACCCTCCGAAGTGGTAGCCTGATGGGAGACTATGAAGATCCCAACACTAGTCAATGGTGTGATTATTAGCATTGCACCGAGTACAGTGACAGGACAATGCTTGACCTCCACAACCCGAGTCAACCAAATCCTCGGCCCAGATCACGGCCAACACCACTACGACCACCACGACTACCCCATTGATGTCTGACTACCACGAGTATAACCACCACGTGGAATAGTAGTAACCAAGGCAGAACGATCAGAAGGCAACCGAGATACAGAAGGAGAACCAAAGTCAGAAATAGTGGCCCGATTAAGGCGACTAAGCACCTCACCAAGAGAGGGTAAAACCCATTCACCCAAAATCCGTGAGCGGACTGAATCATAGTAGAAGGAAAACTGGAGAGAAAATGGGCAACCATCACGCTGAGTCTCCATAACCTCAATATCCGCAGAAATAGGCTGACAAATTTTGGCCTCCTCACACACCACAAAATTTAGCATGAGTTTCCAATGAATGTGTGATAATAAGAGAAAAAAAGGTCTGATGAAGATCACATGTTTGACGGAGATTGCTAATACCAGAATACATCTCCTGAGCCGTTTCCATACTTATTTGGCTGTGGGTAAGAACATAAGTAAGTGCGAATATGAGCATCCTCAGATTTTCATGCAACAAATGTGGGGTTGGTTTGCGCAAGAGGTTCAACAGTGAGTAAATGAGAGGAAGACTCCCCTCAAAGAATGCCTCAACAACCTTGGCCCCAAAGAGCATAGTTCTTATCATTCAAAAGAGTGGAGATAATGGGTCTCTTGTTGCAAAACCAAGAAGACCCAATCGAAGAATGAATAGTAGAAGATGCAGAACTAGTAGCAGAACTTGCCTCAGATGCCAAACAAATAAACACAACTAATTTAGCAAAAGAACCAACCACAAATCAGCCAATGTAAAAGAATCTCCGAACCAAGTAACCAATTCTGAACATGTCACTGTTCAAAAAAAGTTTCTCCAACAAGCCAATATACTAGCCGACATCTTCAATATCAACAAGGAAGAAAAATATAACCAACACACTCAAGGCCAATAAAGCATACTCCAAAAAAATGAACCACACCCGCAATCAGGAGTATACGAAACGAAACCAACAATCAGAACCTTGCTGAATATCTACAGGCAGCAAGATCAAGGTCAGGACATCAAAAACACCACAATCAGCAACAAATAGTGTCGTTGGAGAGAGAAGGGGGTTGCTGGAGGGACGGCGAACGTTGGCAACGAGCCAATGAGCTTGGAGAAGACCGAGACGACGACGAAATGATCGGGACATGATCTGATACGATCAGAAAGGTTAGACGAGGGTGGCGATGAGGGTTTTGATGATCAAAAGTTGCCGGCGAGGGTGGCGGTGAGTATTCCGACGATCGATGGTTGTCGGTGAGGATGGCGGATGAGGTTTGACGGGATTAGGTCGCAGCAACTAGGGTTTGGTAAGATTAGGTTATGGCGGCTCGGGTCTGTGAAGATTAGGGTTTTGGTGGGCAGTAGTGGCGGCTACCGTAGTGAGATTAGGGTTTGGTTAGGTTTTTCCCTTAGTGTTATGACTCTGATACCATGTTATAAGATAAAGAAAAAATGTATAGTCTTACCATTACCCTAACACTGAGAACTCTTATTTATATTATAATAAATATTGTCGTAATACAAAACAAACTAATATGGGACAAACCACAACTAATATACTAAAACACTACTCTAACCACCACCACCACCACCACTTTCTGGGCACCTAGAAGCGTTTATCATACCTGCCACTTGCCCATTATATGTGCCTCCACATATAACTTAAACTACCTCTGAGACCCATCATGATACAGAACCCAAGTTCTCATCATAATACTTAAAGTTGGCCCTGTCAACCTCCATTATGTTCCACCAAGTGGAATGAAGCTAACCAACTGATTTCTGCTTCCCAGGCTCCTATATAAGGATGAACTGACAGTGTTGAAGACAAACATTCAATAGACATTGAATACACTTAAGACCTACACAAAGCATTCCAATTCTTTGGTTGACCGCTCTCCACTACAATTTCACTCTCTCTCTATCTCTCTCTCTCTCTCTCTCTAAGGCTGCTCCGAGCTCTCTCCGATCTTGAGTCGATTGCAGTATATGCCATATTACCGGAAGGTCCGCTTCCATGTCTAATATTGACAAATATCGTTTTCTTTTTGGAAGCTGAATTGGACATATGCTTCATGTATGATACACGTGTTCCACATTCATTGCATATTTGATGGATAGTAAGGTAATGACAGTGGAGTCAGGATATATCGGTAGAGTTTAACAATTAAGCAACCAAGTAAACTTGACTACAACATTGTTGCTTACAAGACAGAAGTGCAATAAGAAAAAGAAAATGGGAAAATTGTACCATTATTTGAAGATAAAAGGTTGACCTGATATTGAAATAGAATATTTAAAAGACAACTGAAAATTTATGATGAAAGGCTCCAAATGGATTTATTTTCTAATTGAAAGTATTTGCCCTTGGAAAGCAATGTTTCCTTTAGGTTCCATCTCTATGTATGTATTGTATCATATCTATAACCCGATATCCGTATTCATGGTTCATAGGTTGGTGTTAGGTTCGTGCACTGCACACATGCTTACCATTTAGTTTGAATATGAGTAATGTGTGTGCTCATTACTCAACTGTGATGTGTTGACAGTGCAACATGGGTAGAATAGCATGTATTGGGCGAGAATGTTTGTAGATAAAAATGTGTTGCTCTATGAGGATTGTGGAGAAGGCATCACTTTATTACTGAATTTGTGTTTATTCATGAAGGTGTTACAAAAGCTAGTTTGTTGATTTTTCTCCTCCATTGAAAGAGTGAAGGTTGTATTTTCCAATATAATACGACCTTTTTTGGAAATAAAGATTTATTGAGGATTGGTGAGAATTTGAAGTTATGAATTTGGAATTAGTTAATATAATTAATCTAAGAAGCACGAACACTCCTCCAGGCCTTGCGAGTTTGCGAGTCTGTATTCCAAACGTGTTGGAGATGGACACGTCCCCGACACGTGTCTGACATGCAATTTTACTTGTACGAATATTTAATTCTTATTTCTTTGAGTCGGACACATTTCTGACATGCTCGTACACACGACGGATATGCAAGGGACACGTTATGGGTCAAAATACAATTTTTAAACTTTAAATGGGGGTAAAAACTGTTATTTTTAAACAAAACGGACTAAAAAAGAAATATACAATAACTCAAGAGTAGAATTTGTAATAAACACAAAATATCTGTATAAAAGTGTCGATCTCTCTCTTCTTCCTCTCTATTCAGCAGTAAACATGAGAAAAAAATCCCCAGATAGCAGTCTACCCCTAGCATACCACAGTTTAGATATGTGGCGTACCATGTTCCCGTCCTCGTTCCATGTACCGGTACGATCCACGTTCCAGATAACATAGGTCATCCTTAATGTATTATAAGAAACAATTGGAACAAGGCTGGTGAAGGAAGGCTTTGAGACTCTGAGAGACTCGCACATCATGTAAGTGTCAGAAGATCTGCCATAGTTTTGAACATTTATTGGTTTGGGTGTTGTGCTCTTTTATGTGTGTAGGAATCATATTGGTCGAGGGACGTATCCGGATTAGTGTATGGTTTGTAGAGAGGCCCTTAAATCATTGTAGTTTCTGCTAGTTTCATAAATACCATATCTTCCTTTTTCACCTGCACACAAGCGATCGATGCTTCATTGAGTTTACTTTTTAAATCACTTAGTTTGGCCGTCACATGAGATTCTAAGATTTTTTTCTTTTGTCCTGCCTGCTGTTTGGAGACGTGTCTTTGTTATATTTATAATTAACTTGTGTGCAAGTGTACGTGCCCGCACACATGTGCATGTGTGTGTGTGGAGTAATTTAGATAGTTTTTGGTTTCATATTGTTGTGTCATTCTTGGTTTACTTAAAAAAGATATTTAGACAAGTATTTACGTAATATGCTGCAATGCTATTATCGCTAGATGTGTTGGCTCGGCTGCAAATAACATGTTGGTTGTGTGCAATTTTGAAGGATGAATTGCTTGGATTGGCTCAAGACCCCAATGTCAGTGTACTATCGAGAAATCATTGTCTTAATATGGACGTGCTGTACCGTACTGGTGAAACACCACAGGTGAACCATTTTCACTTAAAAAAATGTGTGCAATTTATGCAAGTATTTGCATGAATTTGTACTTCTATGTGGAAAAGAAATGTAAAAGTACTAGGTCGTGATATCTACTTTTGTTATTATGTTGTAACATGGTTGGGATCTATGTAACATTAACACTCCGCCGAAGGTCAAGTACTCGTCAGGCACTTGGAAAACACCGACACTCTCTGGACATGTTTCTGATGCTCAAAACCAAAATTGTAATAAGATAGAATGAATATAAAGACGCATGAAACTGATGAAACTTTTTTTTGGTGCAATATTATTTTATGAGCTATCTTCTGATAAACGTGAGAAATTGAGTATGCAGTATTTCAATTTTAAGTGGAAGCCTATTTTTCATTTGTACTTATATAGAGGGAGCTTCCTGTGCGGACGGATTCCGTGCGGACTAAAAATGGACCACCATTTCTAAATCGAATTTGAATGATCCGAACCGTTCAATGCCTTTAAAACGTGTTGATTAGGGTACCCGTGAGAAACAGTCAAAAAAAAATTGGGAAGACCTTCATCCGAACAGTTTTTTCATAAAAACTGTAATGAACAGTCCGCATAAAACTGGCTCGGATGAAGGCCTTCCCGGTACTTTTTTTTGACCATTTTTTGAGGGACCATAAACAACACCTTCTAAACACAATGGAGCAACCGGTTCGTGAAAATTTGATCGGGAAGTTGACCAAAAGGTCCGTCCATTTTTGTCCGCACGGATCTGGTCCGCACATGAAGCCCTCTCTACTTATATAATACCATACAAATACATATTTCCTGAGCACGTCCTTCAGATCTCCCGTGCACCAATTGTTGGAGATTTGCTTGTCAAAGTGTCAGTTGTATCCGTGTCATTGCCACATAGATTGGGTTACTCATTTATTCAATTATAAAAAGCTTTAACTCCTAGTGTTCGAGGTTGGTTATAGGTAAACATTTGTCTCTATTTACACTGTACATTAGACACAAGTGGTTGAAAACAAGTTCCATCAACTTTTTCTTTTCAGAGAACCTTTAACATATGGTTTTAGAGAAGTTATCACCATTTTCTTTAGCGGAGTATTAGTTTTCAATTGGCATACTAGATATAAGGAGCTTGCTGAGTAGCGATGAAATCGGTTCGGTCGGTCTTTTATGATTTTTTCACCGAACCGGTCAGTTCATTTTTTTCCAAATTCCAAACCGCAACCGACAAAGTTCACCCAAAACCAGTTGGTCCGGTTAATGTTTTATCAGTTCGGGTTGGTCGGTCTGTATCAAATTGGACCGGAAACAAGATTACATTGGGTGGCCAAGATTAAAAGTTATAAAATATTTAAGGGTTTTAATAAAATATTTTATTAAAAGTAATAAAATATCTGATTCAGTTGGGTTCGGTGCATATTGGTTTAGGTCTCTAAAAAATCGAAAACCGAACCAAACCAAACCAACACATAAACCATTTGTTTAGAAAACAAACGGTTCAGTTGGTTGGTTCGGTTTTTCCGCTAAAAGTTTCATCCCTATTGCTTAGATAGTTGGTTTCTGGGAAAAATTGGTGAAAGGAGAATTACCTAATGAGAATCTTTCATGAAAAAACTAGAAATTGATACTAGAAACACCACAATCATTACTTCGCACGTGAAGATCAACAGAAGAATCTCACTATGTACGAGGAGAGTACGATGTGCCTGCTATTTCCTGTAGCTCTTATAAAAAACCCATAGAGCCTGAAGCAAAAAAGGACCTTATTTGCTTCTCGGATTAAATGCCTGAGATATGACTAACTGTACCAATTCCACAGTTATTCCACGTTTGATTCCTGAATGACTGTCATGATTATTAATCCTGATATTAAATTTATCTCTATATGAAGGGTACTAAATAATCCGGAGGATTGGATAGGATTAAAAAAAGGAAAGATTGTTTTTAAAACTGTTTTCAAAAAAACTGTTTTTAAAAAGCTGTTTTTGAAACTCTTTTTATCAAAAAATGTTTCCAAGAAACTGTTTTTAAAAGTTTCTTTTTCCAAAAAATCTTTTCAAAAAACTTTTCTCGAAAAATGTTTTCAAAAAATGTTTTTCGAAAACAAATCTTTTTTATCTCATAACTAATCGCAAGTAAATCAAACATGGGATTGAGTAGAATTAGATATGAAATTAATAACAGGATAAATAGTGTAGGATTACTAATCCCAGTCCTACTAATTCTGTCAACTTCGATCCGCGAATCAAACTAGGCCTAATGGGATAATCTCATTGATAATCACTGATTAAGGTTTCGTAGTGACACCTGTCACTTGCATTCTTGTTGCATTGAGTTTGCAAGGCATTATTAGGGAATTGTAGTCCAAGACTCCATATTTCCTTTGGTTGTTTTTTGCTTATGCAAGTTTATTCACTTCATTGTATGAGGTAGGATTTCTTTGCCGAAGTTCATACCTGAGTAGAACTTCTGCAAGATAATGCCTAAGGTTAGGTCGGTCTGGACCAATCTATGAATCCCAGATCCCGTAAACGAGCACTATAATAGGTGTACGCCTGACTATAACCTATGAAATGTGCATTCTGTTGGAATTAAGGAATTATATGGAGATTATATGTCTTAATTAGAATAGATTTTTTTCTTAATGTATAGGCTTTATTCTTGGTTATCTTTGACCAATATATTTCCTTGTATAGTTTTTCATTTATTAGCTTTCCTTAGGAGGTGATTCTTCTTTTGTATATATAGACCCTTGTACTCACTGTTAAGATATGAAATACAATCACGTTCAATTTGAGTTTCAATATGGTATCAGAGCCATAAAATTTTTTAGGCTCATCTCTATTTCGTTTCTCCCACGGGACTCCTTCTCCCAGGCGCCTCTCTCCAGCGTCTCCAGCTCCGGCGTCTCCAGCTCCGGCGTGTCATCCTCCTGCCATCATCACCAGTCCCGACATCTCTCTGTTGCGATCGGAAATTTTTTTTTTGGCCAGCAATCGGGTCTTCTCCCCAGCCGGCCAAGATCCAGCACTTCTCTCCAATCTCAGTCCGAGATCTGCTCCATTCGTCGTCCTCCAGCCCAGGCGCCACCTTCAGCCACTGCTTCAGTCCAGGCGACAATCTCCTCCAGCCCTCGCCGATCATCTCTCCACCGGCCCTCTCTCCAGCCATCTTGCTGTCGTCACTTCTCAAGCCGTAGCTCTTTTCCGGCGATCTCCTCTACGGCACACTCTGCGACATCCTCTCACTGGTGCCTCCCTGCGTCAATCTCCTCTGCGGCACTCTCTGGATATTTTTTTTTCTCCTTTGGTCCGCTTGGTGAAATCGACATCCTACCTCTGGTCCTCTTGCTCAAATAAGCAGAGTCTCTGACCATTGTCATCCATCTCTCTCATTATTGAGGTAGCTCTCTGATTTTTTTATGGGTGATATTATTAAACTTGTCTCGCCTTCTACGGCACCCACACCCGTTTAACGTGTTACTAGTGTGGTTCTCAATGGGAAGAATTTCCACGCTTGGTCTCGTTCTTTCCGTCTTTACCTTGGAGGAAAATGCAAGATTGGGTGGATTCTTGGAAAAGAACCTAAACCAGCAGAGTCCGATCCCCAATTTGATCAGTGGGAAATGGACAACTGTACTATTTTGGGTTGGATGTTTAATTCTATGGAAGATCGGATCTACAACATGTTTATGTATCATGACACTGTTCATGGCTTATAGAAAGCATTGACACAGATGTACTCCCATGCTCATTGTGACTCTCGGATTTTCGAGCTTTATCAGGATATATATCATGCCTCCCAGACTACCTTGGGTCTCTCAGTTGCAAATTATTTTGGATATCTTCAGACTAGATGGGAAGAGTTGGCTCAATATGAGCCCCTGAGTGATTTTCCTACTGATGCTGCAGTTGAATCCAGACGCCTTGATCGTAGGCATACATATCAGTTTCTGATGGGTTTAAAACCTGAGACTTCTCCTCGTTACCCTACTCGTATCCGTCGCCCCCCCGCTCGTTATCTTTTAGCTAACAGCACTAACCATCCTATCTCAAAGTATATTTCCTACCAGGGCCTCACAGATTCTTATCGCGCTTGTCTTGGAAAAATTGACTCTATCTCTATTCCTCGATCTGTTCATGAGGCTCTCCAGAATCCAAAGTGGGTGGATGCTATGAAAGCGGAAATGGATGCCCTTCAGCAAAATCAAACTTGGGAGCTTGTTGACCTACCTGCCGGTACACGCACAGTTGGCTGTAAGTGGGTCTTTAGTGTGAAATACTTGGCAGATGGCTCTATAGACCGATATAAAGCACGCCTTGTTGCAAAAGGATACACTCAGATTCCGGGAAAAGATTTTGGTGCTACTTTTGCTCCAGTGGCTAAACTAACCACTATTCGGCTTCTGGTCTCTCTTGCTGCTTCCTATTCTTGGCCGCTTCATCAGCTGGATGTCAAGAATGCATTCCTCAATGGGGACCTATCCGAGATTATATACATGGATCTCCCACCGGGTTTTCAAGCTAAGGGGGAGTATTCAGGGAAAGTATGTCGCCTTCGTAAAACCCTTTATGGTCTTAAGCAGTCCCCACGAGCATGGTTTAGTCAATTCAGTGATGTTGTTCTATCTATGGGATTTGTTCGATGTCACTCTGATCATGCTTGCTTTATTCGACGTCATCCTCAGGGTCAGTGTATTATCATCTCTGTTTATGTTGATGACATTATTATCACTGGCAATGATGCACTTGGTATTGCTAAGGTGAAGAAGGATCTCGGGTTATCTTTTGATATTAAGGATTTGGGTCCGTTGCGATATTTTCTTGGCATTGAAGTTGCTCGGTCCCGCCAAGGCATATCTCTATCTCAACGGAAGTATACTCTTGATCTTCTTTAAGATACAGGTATGCTTGGATGTAGGCCTGCATCCATGCCTATGGATCCAAATCTTAAATTGACAGCAGAATCAGGAGAATTATTATCAGATTCCTCTGTTTATCAGCGTCTTGTAGGTCGTCTTATTTACTTGACGAATACACGACCGGATCTTACATTTGCTGTTAGTGTTGTGAGTCATTTTATGCACTCTCCACGCACCTCTCATTTGGATGCAGTCTATCACATTCTTCGGTACCTCAAGACGTGTCCTGGTCTTGGCCTCTTTTACACATCAGGAGCACAGTCAGGTCTCTCCTGTTTTACAGACGCAGATTATGCAGGATCAAAGAGTGATAGACGCTCTACTTCTGGCATATGCACTTTCCGCGATAGTCACCTCATATCATGGAAAAGTAAGAAACAAGCAGTTGTCTCTCGATCTTCCGCCGAAGCCGAGTACCGTGCAATGGCCCAAGGAACTTGTGAGATTCTCTGGCTCCGTTCTCTTCTGACTGAACTGGGATTTCCTGTGATCGATTCATCCGACCTTTTCTGTGATAATAAATCTGCTATTATGTTATCTTCTGATTCTGTCTTACATGAGAGGACGAAACACATAGAGGTTGATATTCATTTTATTCGCGAAAAAGTTCGATTGAGAATTATTACTCCAAACTTTGTTCCCTCATATGATCAAGCTGCCGACATGTTCACCAAGTCCATTGGTCCTTCTTTATTTACTTCAATCATCTCTTGTCAAGCTGGGGCTCGTCAACATCTTCGCCTCAGCTTGATGGGGAGTGTTGGAATTAAGGAATTATATGGAGATTATATGTCTTAATTAGAATAGATTTTTTTCTTAATGTATAGGCTTTATTTTTGGTTATCTTTGACCAATATATTTCCTTGTATAGTTTTTCATTTATTAGCTTTCCTTAGGAGGTGATTCTTCTTTTGTATATAAAGACCCTTGTACTCACTGTTAAGATATGAAATACAATCACGTTCAATTTGAGTTTCAATACATTCCATTCCATCTGTCTCCATATTTTTTTGATTGTAGTTTGTTTCCTTAAGTCAGTTGACTATCTACCAAATATGTTGTGTTAATGGTTTGCAAAACTCAGTATGCTGTTTTTAGTTGAGGACTTTAACTACTTTTCAGTTGCAAAATTTTGTGCAGATTGGGTGGCTTGTCATTATTGCTTATGGATTTATTTCATTCATGTGCAGGGAATTCTTACATATACCCCTCGCTTACTTTCTGTTGGTTTACAAGGTACTTGACCTAGTTGTAAAATCCAAATATTCCTTTGTTCTGCTGCAGGTTATAGTGGTTCACTGCACCTTAGGTTTATATTACACACATTTTCTCACTCCAACAAGTTGTCAGTTAGAAACCCTTATTGTATGACAAATTTCCCATTAGATGGAAATACTTTTTCTTCTCCAAAATA
>NMUG010000460.1:0-22312 GCA_002855965.1 Monotropa hypopitys | reverse complement strand
TATATATACAGAAAACTTCCTATAAGGGATCCCCATCTAAATGAGTTTGTGGACTTCTAATCCTGACCACTCATCCTTGTTTTTAACACATTAAAGTGTACTACAATATAACCCCTTGGATGAATCTAATGGCCAGGATTAGAAGTCTACAAACTCATTTAGACGGGAATCCCTCACTTGAAGTGGACTATATATATATATATATGCCCGAAGACCAGCTTTAACAAATTGAAAGAACAATGTACTATTGAAATAATGTACCTCATACACTCATCTTTGCATCTTAAAAGGATGCCACCATTTATTGTTTTCTGGTGATCCTCGATTCACCGTTTCCTTTCCTGAGGATCAATCTCAAATAGTCATGAACTGATGAACTGAAGAACATGAATATAAGTCATGCACACACACACACCTTTGACAACAACCACATGATTATACATATGAATTTAAGGGATTAGACTATGTCCCTAACACCTTAGAACATCTTGACATTCATTTTCGACATGATTACTACACACACATACATCAAATTTGGTGACTAAGTATACTAATCTACCACTGAGTCAAGACAAGGCAATTAACCCATAACCACTCCCAAAATCACTCATTACGCACAATCCCCTTTAGTTTCCATTCGGATACATCTTTATAAACATGATTTCACATACTAGATTTTTCCATAAAAACATGGACTACTCACTATTCAAACACAAATTATTTTTTTGCAATTAAGGAGATGTCATCACATTAAGGGTTTATGAACCCTCAAGTCCATGAACACACCCACACTTACCATTCCATGGGAATACACCTATCTAATCGATTTGACAAGTAAATATGCCATTAAACACTTTCTATGCTTATATACACACATATATATGAATTTGATGGACAATATGCCAACCTCGATACCATAAACAACTTATCTCACCAAACCACCCAAAAACCCCAAATCAAAATCCATACTAATCGAAATATAACTTGAGGAATCAAAGGAATCCATTAACCGTACCTTGCAGAAGCATCCCCACGCTTCAAGCTTTGCAAATTTGGCCTCGGATCGAACCCGGATCTTTGAATCACCATAGATCCCCTTTTCTCTCTCTCTCTCTCTCTCTCTCTCTCTATCACCTCTCTAGACCTTCAAGAACTTCCATAGGAGCAAAAATACGTTTTTGCAACCCTATAATAAGTTAGGGCTTTTTAGAAACCCATTTGGAAGAAAAAACTCGAAAATGTCCTTCATTTATGCATAATCAGCGACCTTCATCTGAATGCCCATCACCCTCATCCAGACCACGACCTTCGTCTGGACGACCGACCACCATGGTCCGGATGACCAATGCTCAAACCCCTGGGCCAACTCCCTGATCACTCGTCCAGATGAGACCAATGCGTGGTATGGACGAGGCCTCCTGGAACACTTTCAAACACCTCCAAATTGATACCCAACCTTCTAAACTCAAATCCAAATGCTTTCCCATCATTCTAGACATCAAATTGGCATTCTAAGACCATTCTATAATTTACCCAAGTACAACACACCTTCAATTTCCTATTTTCTAAGGACTTATATGAGATCGATCATCCAACGACCACCGCTTATAATATCTATCCTTAAATTACATAGGATTTATAACCCTTCTAATTCCATGATCCTCAAAATATTCTTAAAAGATTTATTTAATAAAATTTGGGAATGGGTATTACAACTCTCCCCCCTTAGGAGATTTCATCCTCGAAATCAGAGAATTTCCTGACCAACACAACATTCCTTTGCAAAGAGCTTAACTTATGCTCGATTACTCCTTCTCTTAATTACAAATTTCCCACTTGATACTATTTAATGACAAGTCATTATGCCAAGACAACCAACACCTCCCTGAAAGAACAGCCACAAGGACTCGCCAATCCAAATCCGCAAACCATTTATCATGCTACTCTAATACCTCATAACATCACCATTGAGTTTAAATCCGAACACATTAATTGCCTCTCGTTAGCATTAATCTATTTGGCATGAGTCATATTCCTCATATCTCGCCAACCTTTACATGAACTATTCTCTACCGACTATCCGGCAACAATTCACACACCCTAAATCAACTGTGTAGGGAAATCTCTTTCGGTTTTCCTGGAACTAGCTAACGCATATAACCTCAACATAGGATCTAGAACCCAACATCACTACTAACCACGTTAGTATTGCTCAAATGTTCTATCTCATCGAGAATTCATTGTTTTGGTTCAACACTATTCAATAATACATAAGGACTACCCACGCTAACTTTCTATGCCTCAATATAGGCTTTAACCCTACTCACGACAAAACTCCACACCTCTTACCACACAACTTTTCAAAAGAGACTATCTTGAATACTTACATAGCTATCTTCGCACCCTCACTTATTCAATAGCAGAAGTCATTCTCATTATATGGAACAATTTCTATTCACCCCACCAAAACTCTAGGTTTCACATAATCCTTCCTAATTGGCACTCACTAGGTCATTCTCACAATGACAAACCTTAATGTTGCACCTTACACTTGATGCAACCCAATCTCATAACCTCAACATAGACTCGAAATCGACATGACCGAAAAGGTGTCAACACTCCATGAAACCGAATAACTCCTTTCACAACATCCTAGTGCAAAGATCCTTATAATCACTAGTTCATTCAAACAGAAGTAAAACAAACTTCACCCAATGATCCACAAGTAATCCAATTAGAAACACCTTTTCCCATTCGAATTATCTTACCACGCTAAAGCCCACAATCATGCGTTCTTCCTTTCCATTCAAATACTAACATTTTTTAAAATACTCTTCCAAGCCTTGCTATATAAACTCATTTGATCACATAAATGCATTCCACTTGCAAAAATCCGATATCGCTATTCTTCAAGTTAACTTTACTCGACCCCTTATATAAGCCTCAACTGCAATAATCCATTGTCTTGATTGCCAAGATTAGACTCATCACCAAGGATAACCATTAACCTTCTCTCATAACATACATCTAAACTTAGGCCTTCTTGGCTTACTAAAAACTTCATGACCTCATCTGGGTTTCCAATTAGAAAAGCCTCACACTTATTCGAACCAACACAACATCCAATTTCTCTTAACTCTGGAATTATTTCAACTCATACTTAAACACGACTAACACCATTTTCCAACTAATTTCTAACTCATGATATCACTATGGTTCACTAAATCACTCTTTCCACTCGAATCAATCAATACTGAAAGATATGTCACTCTCCTCTTTTATCACCAAGACAACATTCTCGTCATAAATCTACTACTCAAATCTCACACTGCTTGCCTCATTCACACTCAACGTGACTTAACTAGACATTCTCAAGGATTCTCAATTTGAAATCCGCTATCACAAGAATTTCCACCAAAACATAAGTTTGACTTTGCAAAAGATTCACAAGGACTTCGATTTCCTTCTCGGATCTACTCCAATTCTTCCACAAACTCTAACACTGCCCCAAGCTACCGTTTAGTTCTATCATGGGTAATACATGACCAAAAACCACTACAACTTTTCGACCTTCACTCTCTAAGTCAAGATTACACCAAGGTCTTATTGACCAACAACAACTTCTATAACACAAGTAAACCGAAAATACTATTTTCACCCAAACTTTCTCATAGCATGGGCACCTCTAGGACAACATCCACTTTTCTTTTCTACATACTTACCCAAGTGAGAAAATCAAGCAACACTGCATGAAATTCATCAAATCACCACATTTTTTGAATCTGACTTACCCAACTCTTACAAAACTTCCTTCTAAGGAAATCCTATCACCACAAGGTACTATGACAATTAATCTATCCACAATAATCCCTTCTAATACGAAATAATCAAGATTAAAAAAATGATTATCATTGTCCCTTAAACTCACTAAAAATCGAGAAACACCACCTCCAAGGTAAGGGTCTACCGGACACTAGTTACTATTAACACCAACACCTTAAAAGAACAATAATGTATCCTCATACTAACTTTTCAAATCACCAAAAACAATTTAAGATTTTTTGGAACCAATGATGCAAATTCTACCATACACCACCCACAACTCGGGTTACTTTTCAGGCATTGTTATCTAATGCCAATTTCCATTCAAGATTATTCTAGATTACCCAACAGGTCATGCATACAACTATGCAACCACGAGAACATTTCCAGGATGGATATATGGAAAATGTAACAACTACACAAGTACACATGATAGGCAATAAATAAATGAATACTTGTTACATCTTTGCCTGCACTGGTCGCCCAAATCTCTATGACTATTGCCAAATACTGATTTCACTGCGGACATTGAGTCGTTTGAAGTCAACCCATTGCACTTGAACTGCTCACATCCTCAAGTTCTCACAACACACTTCTCTATTTTACGACTATGGAAACCCACAATTTCAACCTTTTCTAAAAAATTTACTCCTTCAATCATGCCCAACTACCAATTTATACCAAACTCCTATTTTCCTACTTATCTTCAAGCTTAGATCCACTGCACTCACCATCAAGTTTTCCTTATCGCATGGTTCTCACCACAATTTTCACCACCCTTTACTAATCCCCCAATTTTGGAAACCTTCAATCTTTACCTCACTTTAGACAATAACATTGCTTTGCTAACTCCACCGCACTCTTTTTAGATTTTCTAAACCGTGCTCATCAGAAATTTCAGAAATTTCGTTCTCAACTTAAACTCAACTCAAGTATTACACTCAATACCAAACCATCTTTATGCCTCAAATACCTTTTTCTCCTCTGAATTTACAAACTCAATAACACCCTGATTGATACTATCATAATTTCACCTAATATTCTCTCATACTCCTATTTCTTGCTTCAAATTCGTGAAGGATCCCTCTAGTTCACACTTATCATTGTTTACACAAAAGGTCATAAAAATGCCCAATAACCTTCTCCAAGCTTCACTCGTAGTGTCACCGATTTCACTCCAAGTACCGGGGCACCCATTTGTCCCTTGAAAGGCAACTCGCTATTATTTCTCACTACCGTACAAAACCAAAGGGTCACCAATATCATCCCACGCTCAGCATTTACACTCATAACATAAAAAGTTACTTCTCACTTTTTAGTCATTCTTTCATCACTCTAGGATTTTTTTATATCCTCAAACTCTATACTATACAATTTCCTCAAACATTTTAACATACCTGATGCCGGACTATAAACAGTCTTCCATTCCATCAAGAACCCTATGACTCAACTAGTTCGGCTAGATACACCACCAATCCATCCATTTCTCTTGTCGATTGTAGAACCCATTTCCACCATTCGGATTACACTGATCACCCTGGATTCATTCCTTTTTACTCATTCCTGTCACACACTAAGAAAATAAACATGGTGGAACACAAGCATCGGATATAAAACTCATACGTTAGCAACACACCTTAACACCTTGTTCACACAACTCAACACCCTATGGTCCACTACTCGGTCATCCTCTATCCACCACTCTAACCCCGGTATTCCACTATACTATGATTTTCCACTTAATTTTCCGAGACTTCCAACTAGAATATAATGTTGATCAGGCGCTCTTCCAATAAGACCTCAAGGTAAATCGCATGCGTGTCGAAAGACATACATAATAGTCACAAAAATACTACCACAACCCACCATATCACTTCTCAACAATTCACACCTCAAGTGCTCACCACTTCTAAATACAGTCCCTTAACACAGAACCTTCAACCTAAGCTCTGATACCAAGTTGTAATATCCCAAACAAAATACACCGAAAATAAAGTGTGGAAATAAAAAATTTTCTTTATTTCTTAACTCTTTCATCAAATGTTCTACACAAAATACCAACATTGACTCTCATCATTGACACCAATGGTATAAGGAACAACCATACCTCAAGACTTGAATAAGAACAACTACACATCTATATTACAAGATTTTGACTCAAACAATACTATGCACCAACTATTCTAAATATCAAGTCAATCCTCCTCAATAAATAACAACTCAAGAACTAAAGAAAAAAGGTGAGGAAAATATTCAACTAGGGCGAACCCGACCAAGGACTTCCTCCACGCAGAAAACATGATATCTCCAATGATGTCTCATAGTGGACCGCTAAACCTGTGGCCTGATTTCCAAGTCAAAGACAAAGAAACCAGAGTATGAGATAAATAATTTCAAGTTCCAAAGAAAAAGGTTTCTTTCTCAAAATCTTAGGCCGTAGCCCCTTTTCTCAAAAAAAAAATTGGCCGAAGCCCAAATCTTTACAAACACATTTGAAATTCTTGGTCGAAGCCCATCTTATCAACACCTTTGAAATTCTAGGCCGAAGCCCATCTATTAAAACACCTTTTAAAGCTCTTGGCCAAAGCCCACCTTGAAATAATTTTGGTCGAAGCCCACTTTTAAAACCTTTTGGATTTTATTTGGCCGTAATCCACATTGATTTGATTTGGCCAAAGCCCATCTTTATTTGAATAGGGGCGTCCCCCTCACCGTATGGCATTTTTGTCGAATGCCCGAAGGCCACCTTTATATAATTGCTCGAAGGCCATCTTTATATATATATGCCCGAAGACCACCTTTAACAAATTGAAAGAATAATGTACTATTGAAATAATGTACCTCATACACTCACCTTTGCGTCTTAAGAGGATACCATCATTTATTGTTTTTCGGTGCTCCTCGATTCACCGTTTCCTTTCCCAAGGATCAATCTCAAACAGTCAACAACAATATACAAGTATGAATTGAAGAACTGAAGCACATGGATATAAGTCATGCATACACACACCTTTGACAACCACCACATGATTATACATATGAATTTAAGGTTTTAGACTATGTCCCTAACAACTTAGAACATCTTGACATTCATTTTTGACATGATTACTACACACACATACATCAAATTTGGTGACTAAGTATGCTAATCTACCACTGAGTCAAGACAAGGCAATTAATCCATAACCACACCCAAAATCACCCATTACGCGCAATCCCCTTTAATTTCCATTCGGATACATCTTTCTTAATTCCAACTAAGATTTGACATCTAACGGGCCTTTATAAACATGCCTTCAGATACTAGATTTTCCCATAAAAACATGGACTACTCACTATTCAAACACAAATTATTTTTTTTGGCAATTAAGGAGATGTCATCACATTAAGGGTTTATGAACCCTCAAATCTATGAACACACCCACACTTACCATTCTATGGGAATACACCTATCTAATTGATTTGATAAGTAAACATACCATTAAACACTTTCTATGCTTATATACACACATATACATGAATTTGATGGACAATACGCCAATCCTAACACCATAAACAACATATCTTACCAAAACACCCCAAACCCCCAAATCAAAATCCATACTAATCGAAATACAACTTGAGGAATCAAAGGAATCCATTAATCGTACCATGTAGAAGCATCCCCACGCTTCAAGCTCCGCAAATCCGGCCTCGGATCAAACCTGGACCCTTGAATCACCATGGATCCCCTTCTCTCTCTCTCACTCTCTAGCACCTCTCTAGACCTTCAAGAGCCTCCATAAGAGCAAAAATACATTTTTGTAACCCTATAACGACTTAGGGCTTTTTAGAAACCCATTTGGAAGCAAAAACCCGAAAATGCCCTTCATTTATGCACAATCAGCGACCTTTGTCCATACGACCATCACCCTCATCCGGACCACGACCTTCGTCTGGACGACCGACCACCATGGTTCGGACGACCAATGCTCAAACCCCTGGGCCAACTCCCAAATCACTTGTCCGGACGAGACCAATGCGTGGTTCGGACGAGGCCTCCTGGAACACTTCCAAACACCTCCAAATTGATACCCAGCCTTCTAAACTCAAATCCAAATGCTTTCTCATCATTCTAGACATCAAATTGGCATTCTAAGGCAATTCTATAATTTTCCCAAGTACAACGCACCTTCGATTTCATATTTTCTAAGGACTTATACGATAACGATCATCCAACGACCACCACTTATAATTTCTATCCTTAAATTACATAGGATTTACAACCCTTTTAGTTCCATGAACCTACGAAATATTCTTAAAAGATTTATTTAATAAAATTCGGGAATGGGTATTACAACATGTTACCATTTCCATTCAATTATTGGTAAATTTTGTAATAGACCACCCAGGTTTTGATGTTCCACTTTTATTTATTGACACACAAGACACTGGGACACAAATTCTGGTACCTCTCTTTTCATTCCACTCCACCAAAAATATTCCTTTAATGTACGATACAAAATCCTCATTGTTTGGAACACACAACTGACCCTTAAATAATAACACTACATCATCTCGCATACTGAATTCTGTGATTTCGTCGTTTATAATTTGTTGATGTACCTTTTGTAACTAAGCATCATGGGTTTGTTCATCTCTAATTTATTCAAGATACATAGGTTGAACACTAAACCATGCTAGTAGGTTGTCATCAATTCCCCATGACAGTTCAGCCCCCATTTATTTCAATTCTGTAAAATTATCAACTTGAGCACATTGCATACAAGATAACTTTGGAGCTGATTTTCGACTAAGAGCATCTGTCACCACATTATCTTTTCCCAAATGGTAATGGATTGTACAATCATAGTATTTTATAAGTTCCACCCATCTCCTTTGCCTTAGGTTCAATTCTTTTTGAGTGAAAAGGTACTTTAAACTTTGATGGTCGGTAAAAATTTCACATGTCATCCCATAAAGATAACGGCGCCATAATTAAAAAGCAAAAACTACGGCTGCCAATTCTAGATCATGTACAGGGTAGTTACATTCATGATTTTTAAGTTGACTCAAAGCATAAGCTATCACCTTGCCTCGTTGCATTAAAACACACCTTAACCCCTGATAAGATGCATTAGTGTATATTACCATGGCATCTGTACCCTATGGTATCGTCAAGACAGGAGTGGTTACTAGTTTCGTTTTCAAATCTTGAAAACTTTGATCACATTTGTCATTCCATTCAAATTTTTTGTTCTTCCGGGTTAGCTTAGTTAACGGCAAGGAAATAGACGAGAAACCCTTAATAAATCTCTGGTAATACCCTGTTAACCCAAGAAAACTATGGACATCTGAAATTGTAGTTGGTTTTTCCTAATTAACTACCATTTCCACCTTCTTTGGATCAACATATATGCCCTCCTTAGAGATTATATGCCCAAAAAATGCGATACTTTGCAACCAAAACTCACACTTGCTTTCTCTCAAAGTTTGCAAACCCATCTTTAAATGTTGTTCGTGCTCTTTACTAAATCGGGAATATACCAAGATGTCGTCAATAAAGACGATCACAAATGTATATAGGTACGGCTCAAAAAATCGGTTCATCAAATCCATAAATATGGTTGGTGCATTTGTCAACCCAAATGAATAGTGCCCATATCTAGTTCGGAAGGTCATTTTTGACACATCGTTATCTCTTATTCTTACCTGGTGATAACCTGACTTCAAATCAATTTTGGAGAAAATTGTGGCACCCTGAATTTGGTCAAATAAATCATCTATTCATGGCAAAGGGTATTTGTATCTGATTGTTATCTTATTCAAATGTCGGTAATCAATACACAATTTCATAGTATCATCTTTCTTTTTCACAAAAAGTATGAGCGCTCTACAAGGTGACACACTAGGAATAAACCCCTTGTCTTACAGATCTTTAGTTGCATTTTTAATTCTAACCGCTCATGAAACACCTGTTCCTAGTAAATCCGATTAAATAGATTATATAGGTGAATTAATAATTAAATTAATCCAAATAATTGTATGTGCATAATTATTGGCATGCAAGTGGTGAAATGTGAGAACGAAATGAGGTGGAAAGGTTTGGAGTTGAATTAGGTGTTAAATGAGGGTTGAAATTGATTTGAGGTCATTGATAACTTGTGTTGAGGTACTTGAGATTATATAAAGTTATTTCGGGCAAGTTCGGATGTGGTGAGAGTTCATGGTATGAAGTGGGTATGTTAGGAATCATTTATGGAAATATATTGGTTGCATTTTAGACTTATTTCGACCCATAAATATTCTGAAAATAAAATCATATTCTCCACGAAAGTTGTAGAGGGTAAAATTACGGAAATAACTCAACTTGAATGGACTAAATCCGAGTTCGAATGAAGAAGTTATGGTCAAAATGAATTTCGGTAGCCGTAGTTCAAGCTAAGTCCAGAGGCATGGGTTATCGATAACCCGATTGGTTGGGTTATCGATAATTAGTGTGTTCCTTAGAAAAATCCTAGGAATGGGTTATCTATAACCCGATTTGTTGGGTTATCGATAACCCGTTACGCAGAAGGAAAATCCATATTTAGTGTTTTTAACATTCCTAAGGGCATTTTGATCAACTTTAATCGATTTTTGAAGCCTTAATCTTGTATTAGGGTTTGGAAACCCCATTTAGCCTCCATTACACACTTGTGATTGTATAGAGAGAGAGAAGGAAGAAGAGAGAGAGAGAGAGAAGGAAGAAGAGAGAGAATTATAGATTTCTTGATGATCCGAAGTCCCGGAGATGATCCGAGACTGGTTTTGGAATCCTTGGATCATGGAGATCCTCATGCATGATATGTTTCCTTCAATTTCGTATTTTCGTTGTTGGGGATTTCTAGATCTTGTAGTAGATGGGTCGTGTATGGCGAGTTTGTCTTGATAATTACATAATGGACATCATTGTGAGTCTAGATTAGTATATAGATGGTGGATAGAGGATGAATTGAGTATGTGATCTAGAGGTTTGTATATCTCATGGAGAGAGTATGTTATGGATGTATGTATCTAGTCCCATGATGGTTTTACTCTCGTAGTTGTCGGGCCAAGTGTGTATATATCAAGGTTATGAAATCGGATGATGACGGAAATTTGAGAGCATGTCCAGTGGGTGTTTGACGTATGTATTTTGGAGATTTGTAATTGTGGTTGTGTATGACTTGACTTGGATAAGTGAGAAGTGTAGCGATACCGTGAGAGTTGTCAATTTTGGTAATCATAGACACACTTAAGTATGGAGTAGCGAGTTAGGCCATGAGATGGAATGATGGTCTTAGTTATTTTAATTCTTGTATGCGTTTTGTGGTACCGATAATGATAGTGTAATCGATACAGGTATTTGAAGCGAGAATTCATATATTCCGAGGAGATAGCATTGGCGCCATTCCTGCAGTTTTATGATGAATTTGATATATATGACGTTTTATGTTATATATATGCAAATTGTAATTTCATTGTCCTTACAAGTGTATAATTGTAGGGTAATTGATTAAAGAAAGAAAATTGAATGGAAATCCTTTGGTCCATAGATTGTGTGTGTATGGGGTATGGTGTGCATGCCTAAATAAAAGAATACGGAAAATGGTGGAAAATTCATGTATTGAAAGACAATTGCATGTGAGTACATAGATATTATGATTTACTATGATAGTTAATGGAATCTATCTTATTGTTCACACTCTCCTTATATAGAATTGTATAAAATACATGTTATGGGAAAAGTTAAAAAGCAAGAAAGAGATGTGTGGTGGTGATATTTGGAACGAAGGTTCCTGCAGACCATTCGTGGGACATGTGGTGAATGTGATATGTTGATATACCGGTGGCCAGTGTGGGCAAAAGTTTGATGTTAATCAAAATGGTATATCGGTGGCCAATGTGGGAAAGGAACATCGGCCTTAGGCCTTGAATAATGTTCGGTGGCCAATTTGGACATATAATTTGGCTAGATAGCCATGAACTTATATCGGTGGCCAGTGTTGGAAAATATTCGGCATGTAGCCATAAATGGGTATAGAGTCTTGATAAATGTGTTGTGGGACAATGCAAGAGGTAATGTGGGACATTCCCCATTTATGAGAAAATGTAATGGAATTCGGTCAATTGTGTGATTTCATACAAGACCCCGTAATGTGAGATGGAAAGTGTGGGCGCATACGTCTAGTAGATGAACTAGTCATGACATATCATAATAGGCTTGCGAGCCTAATTATTTAAAGAAGATAGAGAGTGATTAATACTATAAGTATTGTGGGTGAATGCATGTATGGACTCATTATAGAGATGAGGTTAAGTATGATAGCATTTCATTGCTAGAGTTGTGCATATTGCATTCATGAGTAAACGAATAAGAGGTTTGGGTGAGTACATTAGAAATTGAGTAGGCATGTGTGGTAAATCATTATTAAGTCATGAATCATGACATTATATTGGGGCTAGTAGACCTAATGATGTACACTTGTGAATTCAAATGTTAGCACGTGTAGTGTAATCAGTGACTTCTCTTTTATGCACATTTCCTATTCTATATGTCGGATTATATCTTGTGCAGGTGGTACCGTGTGGTACTTGATATATTTGTGCATGCAGGTGGTACCATGTGGTACTTGATATATTTTTACAGTAGGTGGTACTGTGTGGTACTTATTATATAATTGTACAATAGGTGGTACCATGTGGTACTTGGTATATATTGTACAGGTGGTACCTTGGGGTACTCGATTGGGTATTAGGCTCACTTCTTATGCCATATCAGTTCATTGCATTTCAGTTTTATGCACTGTTATAGTATTTTACTTCGTTTTATTACATTTGTTGTTTGAGGTCTATTAGCCATATATATAACAATTCACATCTAACAAACTCCTGAACTTCCTTGCTTGTTGTCTTATTTTTGGTTGCATGGAAATCCAGATTGAGGATGCTTGGATCAGGTCCACTATAGTTGCTTGGGGCTATCCGTTGTGCTTGGTTGGAGTTAGCTTGAGAGTTGATAGGTTTTGGTGACTAGACGTATATTATGCTATTTGGGCTATAGTAGTACTAGTATTTCAGTGAGCTATTATTTGGGGCTTACGAGATCTTTTGTATAGAGGTTTCTCTATTATTTAGTCTTCCATTGTGATTTGTAATGAAGCATTGAAACAATTAGCACTTGTGTTTGAGTAAAATCAACTTGGGTTGTTTCTATCTTATGCTTTTCTAGCTTGTGATTAGTAGTCACTTGGAGATTTTGGAAATTTTCAGCAATGGAAAATTCGATATATTCCTTATTTAAAGGTTTATTCGAAATGGAAAGTTACAGCTCACTTGGTGCCATCCTATATGGTGGTATAGAAATAGGATTGGTTCCCAGAATCAACTCAATGGTGAACTCAACTTCTCTGACTGGAACTACCCATTATAATTCATTTGGGAAAGACATCTACATATTCTCTGACTACCGAAATACTTTCTAATTCCAACAGTTTCTGTTCGGTGTTAATAACATATGCAAGATACCCCTCACAACCCTTTTTCAGCATTTTAACCACTTTTAGACATGATATTAAATTATTAACCGAAGTTTTTCTGTCTCTACAAAATTTAATCTACATCTCTCCTGAAACTTTAAATACCACCTCTTTATTAACACAATCAACTGTAGCATGATAAGTGGATAAGAAGTCCATGCCCAAAATTATGTCAAAGTCTATCATCCCCAGGGGAAATAAACCAATCCTTAGGTTAGCTCTTTCCACGCATACCTCACATTAAGGATATACGATATCCACAACAACAATATCCTCGACTGGGGTAGAAATAGCTAATGCACAATTTATCCTTTCAAGGATTTTATGCAACCGTCTAATAAATGTAGTAGACATGAAAGAATGCGTAGAACCCGAGTCAAATAATATTTGTGCACAAATACCGTCAATTTGTAAAATATATCACCACCTCAGGGCTAGCCTAAGCACTTTGTCGGGTCATTGCAAATACCCTTCCCGAAGTTGTAGTTGTACTACTCGATCCTCTACCACGGCATGTCGATCCACTTGGAGATGATCCTCTACCCGCCGGTACACTGCCCCACTAAAGACACTGGAGTGACTACTCTTTGCTTAGTACATTGATTTGCTTTACATCCCATCTCCCCATATCTAAAACATTTCACATTTTCCTCTTTTTCGGGCAATCTCTAATATCATGATCCGGTGACCCACATCCATAACATCGAAAGGTTAAACTACAGCCTCTCAAAGATCCCCATCGTCCAGAACTTTGTCCCCTTGTGATTTGGCTTGGCCTATGACCACCTTGAAATTTGGAACTTCCTTTAACATTTGCAGACTGTGTCCGGCCCTCGCCCTTAATACTTCCATCAGGAGACTTTTTTGACGGCCCAAAATCCATTCTTTTATTTGAATTACTCCCTCTTTGAATACATCTCTTGTACATCCTTCCCGATTTCTCGGGCCATATCTACCAGTTCCGTATAGTTTCATTCTTTAAATGACGTCAGCTGAGTTCTAATATTATCTTCCAACCCTTTTCGAAATCTTTGACACTTCTTTGCATCGGTGTCAACCAAATTCTATGCGTAATGCGATAAAGCCACGAATCTCGTTTCATATTTCGGTACAGTCATCTTTTCTTGTTTCAAATCAATAAAGGATGCCTCCTGTGCATATCTATAAGCCTCTGGGCAATATTAATTGTTGAATTCTTGTATAAATTGTTCCCAAGTAACCTCTTGTGGCAACGTAGGTAAAATTCCCGGAACCGGTGCTGTAGACTTCCTTTGAATTACTTCCCACCACACTAAGGCTCCTCTCTTGAGATTGAACATGGCCAACATGACTTTCTATAAATCAGTAGCCCCCATCACCGATAGTACCCTCTCCATGGACTTTAACAAATCCTCTACCTCAATCGGATTGACGGTACCCCCAAACTCGGTTGACATTAGCTTCTTGAAATTTACTATCAAAGTGGTACCTGAACTTGCTGATGCAGCTTGTTGAGTCTGTCATTGCAAGAATGCTGTTAGTAATCTATCCGTTCCCATTTTCCCAACAGGTACAACCATGGCTGGACTCATGCACCCTCATCTGATGCCCTCACCTCTTCTCGCGGAACTCGAGTGGATTCTGAAGTAGCTTTCTGCTCACGCTGATCACGTCTTTCTTCCATTCTATATCACATGTTTTAAACATATCAAATATAGTACAGCACAATGTAAATAATCTCTATTCTAGCATGTTAGTCAATTCCTAACATCTAGACTCATCCACTTCATATGGTCCACTACTAGACTTACACTCATCCCATATCTCAGATATTGGTTCAATAACCGCACTCTAATACAAAAAACTATCAAACCCCGTCCTGAGTAGATGTCCTTAAGGAATCCACCGGCACAAGGCGTGGCAATCATAGCCAACTAATCCTCTCTATAGCGTTCTTTGTTACTTTATTTATTTCAATGGTAAATAGAAACTATTATATTTTATTTTATTTTCCAAACCAACGTTTTTTTTTTTGGAAAATACCTAGTCCACTATTACATTTACAGAGAGTTCAACGAAAACAAAATTAAACAACCATCTTGTTAATATTTATAATTCTTCCTTGTATGCATCCTCTAATTTAAACTAGTCTTATAAGAAATTTGTCTACCGTGTGCTCTCCTCGTCAACGTCTCCTATGCTAGTAGTGGATCGTCCAACTAATCTTGAAAAAGGAAGACTAGAATCTAAAAATAGAATTCTAGGAGTATTCGTCAGAAACCATATGAAATAATCAAACTACAATAGTAAAGAAACAGTCTGCTAAGAATCAAATGGAAAAAGTTCAAACAAAGGTAACTAGGTCATGTGTCATTCTCTTTCGTTCTACGTCTTCTACGTCTTTGTAATTTTATACACTCGTGTATACCTTTTAATTGGCATTGACCCATGTTCCATCGCTGATCGCTGTCGTGCGCGAGTCAAAAATACTATTTATAACCTTGAATTACACTACTTATACAGTAGCAGTAAGTCAGGGGTCGATCACAAGGAAGGTGAATGGTTTCTTTTAATTAGATCAAAGTTCCTAAGTTAGTTTGGAAAAGAGGAAAGTTTGATTTGGTGATTTTTGAATTTAAACTAAGAACTAGCATTAAGTGAGAATTAAACTATAATAAAAATGTGTCTAGGATTCTCGAATCTACTTGTTCTACAAACTCAAGGTTCACAATATGCTCAAGGGTTATCGGGAATACTCAATATTCAATGGGTTTGAATTCCATTGAATATTGTCGAGAGGTATCCACAGATTCTCGGATAGCATAGACTATCGCCGCGTGGCACGATCCGTCTTACAAGCACAATCCGTCTCAATCAGCACAGACCGTCTAATAGCATGGATTGTCTTACGGTGCATAATCTATCTTACGCTAACAACCGGAATCAATAACGCACTATTGTATAAACATAAATTGCATACCAGAAAAACAATTGCCAAAAGATAAAAAGAATTGTAAACTTCATTTAATAATAAAAGTACAAGTTCATACAATCAATTACGCATTAACCATTAAATTAAACCAAGAGTAGGGAAGATACAAGCTTCATTGATTACCTAGACGAGAGATCCTTAGTCGTCCATGGAAGTGGCGGCCATGGATGAAGGAGAAGAGAGAAGAAAGAACAAATCTGTCTAGAGCAGCCCCCAATCTTAATCCCAAGCCAAAAGCTCTTTACAATTAACCCTAGGTTCTTCTTTTATACCCCAAGGGTCTAGAATACCCTAAACACCCTTAATGAGGTGTTTAGGGTTTCTAAAATATGAATTAGAATGAGATAACCTGAGTTTAGGACCATCAAAATGCGCATCAGGATTTGTCACTACGTTACCCGCTACCGGTTGCGCTCTCAACCGCAACCGGTTACATTTTCCTTAATGTTTTGCACGTTGTATGGCTACCGGTTGCACGTGGAACCACAACCGGTTACGCTATCCGTGGTAGTTTGTCTCTGAGATCTGTTTGCAGACTTTCTTTTTGGCATAGGGGAACCGGTTGCGCATGAGACCGTAATTGGTTGCGGGATAGTCAGCCCACCTTTGTCTTCTCTTGCTTTTCTTTGTCCTTTGGACCTCCTTTTATGTTTTGGCCTTCTTCAATATTGTTCAACTCTTCACCCTCTTTAAAGCCTCGCATAAACTAAATTCCTTTTGGCCTCCTTTGATCCAATTGGGTATCATTAGCACATTTTCGGCTTAATTCCTGGAAAACCAACTCAACTCCAAAACACCACAACGTTTATTAGATAAGGGCTTTAGGACTAACAACTTATATAGTTAAGGCATACAAATAGGTATGTTAGCATATCTATCACATCCCTCAACTTATATTTTGCTAGTCCCTTAGTAAAAGAAATAAAATAAAGTAAGAGATAAAAATATAAATCGATGGAACATAATCAAGTAAATAAGTAAAGACGTGGATAGTTCCTTTAAACCCCCGAGCAGCCCCGGTAGGACGATTGAGGTCTCGAGGGTTTTTTTAGCAATGACTACCCATAAAACCTAAAGAATTGCCTCTGCAAGATCAATCAATGGTGCAAACCGAAACTCAAAAGCAAAAGAGAGATGCATGGCTCATTACTTTGACAAGTGGGCAAGCCAAGCTCACTATGCTAGCAAGATGAAAACAAATAGTGTCACCAACTATTAACGTATAATGTGATAAAGGCTTTTTCATCGCTAGTAAGAAAACAACCCCAAAAGTCTATCCGGACCGAGTCTTGACTTCAAATCTCACTGTGTCATGCACTTAACAAGTAATACACTAGAAACAAGGTGCATATATAAACCCTCTCTTATGTGCGGGCGGAAGAGGTGTATATAGAAAATCAAGACATTCCACACATTTTTACATGCAAAGAAGCTATATTTAAGTAGAACTGTCTCATGATTAGAAACGCATAGCAATTGGATTTATCTTCAAGATTAGCATGCACAAAGTGATTACCGACCTAAAGGATCAATTAGGACTTTTTCTCCGGTTGTAACGTTGGGTAAAGGAAAAACTGTGTCGGACACGTGTCGAATACGCATCGGACAACTATTGGGCTAAGGGTATTATGTGTGACACTTGAGAATGGCTATAGATACAAAATAAAAAGCAATTAATGAACGGAGCCCATAAATCAATCCTCCCTTCTTATTCATTTCTTTTCGACTACGCCAATTCTTTTTCTTTTCATTTTTCCAAAACACCGATGTTTCCACCATTGAAGCATACTTGTTGCTTCATTTACAATGAATTAGGCGACACCTCCCTTTTTTCTTTCGATTCCCATACATTATTTTTATTTTTGAATTTTTCATGCTTTTCTAGGGATCATGGGGGTCCACCATCAATGAAATACAATCAACACCTTATACTCCAAGTACATCTTAAACATGAATTTGACCATTCTCAAGGCATTTTATGAAAATATGTGGTTCAATGGGAAAGTGGCTCATGTGAGAAGGCTCAAAAGGGCTAACAAGGGTTGTTTTTGCCAAAGGAACGAACTGGCTCAAAAAATGCAAAGAATGCCTAATATCATATCCTAAGGTCAATAACAATCGCACATGTCAACTATAAGGTGGATAATGATAATGATGAATTCCTAATGATATACAACAAAGATAATGAGACCAACTCCAAAATTTATTAGTTCTTCGCAACACAAGAGTTTATGTGACACCACTCCAAGGAAGGTAAGGCTCTAAAGCACACTTGGGCATAAGTCTCCACTAATCATAGTCTTCTAGACAGTCAAGATATAACTTACCAGTAACTCTAGCCTGTTTTACGTGAAGTGAAAATGTGTTACTAGTAGGTGCCAAAATAAGTTTTCTAATGCAAGCTAGCAAAGCGACCTAAGATGACACCTTCAAGTCGAAACAACATTCAACAAGATCTACGCATGCTTAAGAGTTAAGGCTTGCATTCCTCTCAAAATCCATGCAAAGACAATTCATCCTAAAAATAAAATAAAATAAGGAAAATGCAAGTTTTTCCTATCCCTCAACTTGAATAGTACTCCGTCCTCAGAGTATGAAAAGGATAAAGCTAAGAGGGATGTGGGGAATTAGAGAAACGTAATGAACCTCATCCCTTAACTTGAATCATGTCATGTCTCCAATGCGGTGAAGCAAGGAGACAATCAATATACATAAGAAGAAGAATGGAAGATGATGGAAGAATTTTTGTATACCTTTGCGGGAGGCAAGTCAACCTCCCTAGACTTCGACCATGTGTGAAGTTTTTATCCACTGGCCCTTCACGTGGAACATACGATTCATACTTTTCTCCCCGCTTCATTCACTTAGCAATGGTTTAGAGAAGAAAATCTCCCAGTATTTCTGGGTAGGATGGTACACAGGAGGTTAGCTCTCTAAGGTCGCACTTTGTGACTAAACCTTGAGAGCCTCCAATCCCCTTTCCCTTCCATCCATACTTTACGGAGGTAATCCCAGATAAAACATTGCTAAGGCTAATTACACGGGCGTCTATACTAGACCGGCAAGCAGCCGTTCGAGCACGACAAACACTGGAGGTATCTCATCCTCCATGGATTTTAAGTCTCCTAGACTTTATTTTGTTTCCTTTCCATAAAAAAAATGAATTTGAATGGCCACATGAATATTTTCTTATAACGTTTTTATAGTTCATGATATAAGGATCATGCCATGGTGGATCAAGGACTTTCTCCATAATAATAGAAACAAATAAGTGTATGAGAGAGTCATAGTATGGCTGGTGCCACCCATTGGCACGTGATCCCTTGGCCAAAAGGTCGTAGCCAACTCACAGATAATCGTATTAAAAGTACAAGGAGAGGATGTAAAAATAGTATGCATTGGATCCAAATCCATCTCCTTGTTACAATCTAAATCTACCCCCTTACTTTAAATATACTCCCTACCCAAATGAGACTCAAATGTGGGCATGTCCTCAGAAAGTGTTTCCACCATCTTAGGTGGTGGAAAACTAGAAATATATGGTTCTGGGTCCTAATGCATAGATAAACATGGTTCGTTCAAATGAGGAGTGGTGGATAATGTCAACAAGGGTTCCAAGGAAGTTGACCATGTCTGAATATCTATAGGAGGTGTGAAATCTATCATGGTGTTAACCTCCAAAATGGACTGGTCAATATCAAAATCCTCGAAACCAAAGTGTTCAAGACAAGTTTTAAGAGGATCTTCAGAAACAATCAATGGTGGTACTTCCTCAACCAACTCCTACACGACATTAACTGCATAGCAGTTCTCTTGAGATAGAGTTGGAGGGGAAGCACTATACATGTTAAGATTCAATTTCATATTGCCAAACGTTACCTCCATGACACCACTTCTCACTGAAATATATACATTGGTAGTGGCAAAAAATGGACGCCCCAAGATTACGGGAGTTTGATGCCTTAAAGACATGGGATGAACAGGTTCAGTGTCAAGAACAATAAAATCTACAAGAAAGTAAAAATTGTTGATCTTGATAAGAACGTCTTCCAATACTCTTCTCGCCGGCTTCATAGATCTATTGGCCAATTGTATAATGACCGACGAAGGCTTGAGCTCACCAAGTCCAAGCTCCTCATACACAGAATATGGGAGCAAGTTAATACTAGCTCCTAGATCAATGAGTGCCCGGTTTATGGTGTGTGTGCCAATGACACAAGAAATTGTGGGCACTCCCGGATCAGGGAGTTTTGGTGCCATATCGACTTACAAAACGGCACTGACTTGGTGGGGGAGTGAGATAGGTTCAAGAATTTTTGCTCTAGCCTTCCTCTTATGGGTGCACAAGTCCTTAGGGTACTTGGCATATGAAGGGATTTGTTGGATGGCGTCGAGCAATGGCAATTTTATTTTTACTTATTTGAATATCTCAATGACTTGATCATTGGTAGCAACCTTTTTAGGAAGGGAGAAGATGCATTGAGGCATTCAGGGAAAGGTGACTTAGGGATGTAAGATGGGACTTCTTGTGAGTCTGAAGATGATGGAGAACCTGAGGCAATATCTTTCCCTTTGGACACAGCAACATTGGACCCAGTAGATGGAGACTTTGTCTATTTATTTTTGGGGTCCTTATGAACTGAGTCCTCTATATGGTGCACACCCCTAGAGTTGGAAACATCCTGGCTGGGCAATTTCCCTTATTCTCGTCTACTCAACTGATTTACTAGTTGACTCACTTGGGTTTCTAGCTTTGACATTGATTGGGTTTGTGAGTGGGCAAGTTGAGTGAGCAACTGGATCTGTTTTGATTGTTCTTTAAAGGTTGTTAAGGCCTTTTGAAGTGTTTCAGTGATAGCAATATCCGACTGAATATGGGAAGGGGTTGCCAAATGGTAGGGTGGTGGTGATGGGTGAACGGCTTGAGGATAGGGCGTATTCAAGAATGATGGTCATGGTGGGGTAATGTATTGCCCCTCTGTGGATTAGCATATTGCTCTTGGCCTTGGGGTTGCCATGAAAAATTAGGATGATTCTTTCACCCGGGATTGTAGGTGTTAGAATATGGGTCATTTGTTTGGCGACCGAAGCCTTGAGCAGCATTGACTTGCTCTTCATGTGCCGGGTGTTGGGGTGCTAAGTAGCACTCCATGATAGTGTGTCTCGGATGAGCACACAGTTGGCAACCCTCTGTAATGGAAGGAGGTTGTGTGGACTGTAATGAATTCTGGCCTAAAGCTAACAAGTTGTCAAGCGTTTTGGCCAAAGAATCGACTTTCAAGGACAAGTCCTGGTGTAGGCCCACTTGGTGCACACCTCTGGGTTTGCTTGAGGTGGGCATGGACCAATCATTGGTCATACGAGAGTTGTGGTGGTGCCATGAATTTTCGGAAAAATGTTCAAAAATTTCACACCCCTCTTTTTCATTTTTGCGCAAAAACATATCACCACAAGATGTATTAAATCATGTGGCGGTGTGTTTCAATCAAGCAGTAGTAAAAATTTTGTACCAACTGCCATTTGGGGACTTCGTGATGAGTGCATTTTCGAATAAGATCATTCAATCTGTCCCAAGTCTCATGGAATTGTTCACTGCTTACGCCCTCAATGTGTATTATGATAGAGAGGTAGCCCGAAGCGTAGGGCTAGTTTGTGCGGAGCATAATACTCGGAAAGTCCTAGATCGATTCCACAGGGAAGTTAGGTTTAATGCTTGAGTGGACTTCTTTTTTAGAGTTTAATGGTTTTGGGGCTATAAGTAGCCATCTTGAGGTTATGATAAGGGATTGTGGATTCTTAACACTACCTTTGCACACTTGAAGAAAATTATCTAATTGGAAACGGGAGTAGTCATGATTATGGTCACCACAACTCTAGGCCTAGAAGTGAACTATCCATGAATCAACCTTAGAGGTGGATTGTCTATTATCCTCACATGGAATTTTACTAAGTTAAATTCAAGACATCGCATAAAGTATTC
>NMUG010000459.1:0-22321 GCA_002855965.1 Monotropa hypopitys | reverse complement strand
GAGCAAGGCCTTGCCGAGCTGGCGGTCTACCGGACTAAGGGTTCTGCCGAACACAAGCTCTCCTGAGCTGAGCTCTGTCGAACAATGGGTTTGCCGAGCTGCCAACAGAGGGCACTGGAGGGTTAGGGCTGCACGGGAAATGGTGTTTCGGTCAAAACTATTGGTCGAAAAGGTCAGTAAGGTGTTTATAAGACTTCTGGGTTGATTGCCCGAGCTACTGGCTACTTATCCGAGCTCAAATGTTAAAGATACTAAAAGGCGGACTGCCCCTTTTTGCCGAGCAGAAGTGCTCCGGCAGATGGGAAGTTAGTAAGTGATACGGGAAGGTCAGGAGTGCATACGGGATGGTCCGGTATAGCTGCCGAACTGAGACAAGTTTAGAGGGTTAAACAAGTTCTGCCTGGACTGGTTAGTTCAGTGCCGAGCTATCGAGCTAAGACACAAAAGTCTAGGTTGCTTCGGTTAAGCCAAAGGAAAGGCTGCCGAGCAAGCTTCAGTGCGGCCAAGTCATTAAATGGACTTGCCGAACAAGAGCAGGGACAAAACATAAGGGAACATGGCCGGTGTAACGACCCGCTCCAACCCTGCACAATATTGTCCGCTTTGGCCGCCAAGTCCCAGTGAACTTCCCAGGGGGTCACCCATCCCTGGACTACTCCAGGACGAGCACGCTTAACTGGGATGTTCCAATGGGCTTTGACGCCCGCACGGCTTTAAAAGGCCTTGTGCAAGGTAGGTTCATGATCTATTATTTATAGTACACACAACTTACATCCACCAAGCGATGTGGGACTTGTCCATCGACCCGGATCTCCCCTCTACGACCAATTTAATGATCCAGCGGACCCGGCAACGTTACTAAAAACAGAAACAGAAAAGACAGAAACAGACACAGACAGACAGAAGTTAGAGAACCAGAGACAGATATTCTAAATGAACATGCATGATTTAAATAAATAAAACTGCAGAAATATCCAGAGTACTGACAACCAGAAAATAAAACAGCCTCAGCAAACACGCTGACCAAGTCTCAAACACAAACAGAAGAATCCATCTCGGGAATAAAACAAACTCTGCTAACAACTATAGTGCAACTGAAAGTAAACAGAACAACTGATAACAGACTGCGCAGCTACTCAAAACTCCTCCTGCTAACTCTGAAGTAGTGGACCAAACTGCTCAGCTAATCAGAAACCTGCACTTCGACCAATGCCCATACATATACAAAGTGCAGGAATGCGTTAGCTTACTGAAAGTACTGTGTCAAATAAAAATAAACTGAAACCAACGCATGCAGATATTAGAAACTAAAACCGAACAGAACATTTTATACTAAACAGGCTGAATATGCTAACAGATATCTATCAACAGAACGTGTCCAAGCACAGCAGAAAATAAACTAAGTACAGAGGGTAGTTTCGTGCATCCTAGGCGTCACACACACACCTTGCTACAGATTTTATTAATCAAAGATATTATCTTTGACTTGTCTACGTAGTATATCTGACATATCAACGCAATGGCGCAAATATACTACTCCGTAATATATTCGAGGTATCAACGCAACCCCACGATATATCACCTTGCAAGGGTACCACTTGCGAATGACATTTGTATGCCCAGAACACACTGTCCACCGGCCAATGAGGCCCCGGACCCAGAATCCCTATTTAACCTTTTTAAGTATCAGAACCACAGATCTTCCAGACTTAACAGATTAGCAGAATTTCCAGACTATCAGAATTTCCCAAAGTACAGAAAATGTCTCGTACAACCCTAGCAAGATTCTAGGTGTTCCATATACAGCAAAACAGGCAAAACAGATACTAGCAACAGGCACAACAGATGTGAATCTAAATATAACAGGGAAACTACTCACAAACCCACAGAAAAGTGCTACAGATAAGAAACAGGAAAAGACCACAGAAAACCCTACAGAAAAGAAAACAGGAAAAATCCACAGGACTTAAAATAAGCTAGCACACTCACCAATGGACTTTAACCCATTTTCCTACTGTCGGAAATTGCTCGGATGATTGTATACAGAACGTTCTCCTGTCATTGAAGAAGAAACCATTAATCCGGATAACTCAATAATTCAAATATTTTTAAGTGATAACAGAACATTAAACAATCTGATTATTTAGCAGAATTAACAAAATTTCAGATTAATATAACCTTTAAAAACATTTTTTCTAACAAACACAATCTTTCTCCACAAATTTCACTGACCGGTATGAACCCGGTATGCCAAGCGGCATACCGCCCGGCATGCCGGTCCTTTAGAATTTTTGCAGGTTTCACAGATTTCTTCCACTTTTCCAACGACGATTTTATTATCCAAACGATGATATTTTCAGAAACTTAATACATGGAATATGATCTATTAGACATATTCTACAAGTTTCATAAGAACACAGATCGAGAATTCATGATTTGGGGGCCAAATAGCCCACCGGTACGCAGCCGGTACGCAGCCGGCATATCGCCCGGTATACCGGCCAGTGTGCCGGTTTGTACAACAGAACTGCAGAAGCTAAAAACTGCTTAATCTCAAGTTCGTTTTTCTTAATTAAACTCACCAAAACTTCGATTTAAAAGCTTCTAATCAGAAAAATCAGAACATATGAGATGTAGTACTCACCTATATGTTTATCATATTTGAATTTGGGCATTAAAAACGAACTCTAACTCAATCAAAATCATGATTTTTGAACAAAAATACTTTTAAGCAGTCACTAATTACGATTAGTGTAAAGACTTAGATCTAGGACAGATTAGGCACGAAATTAACAAACTAAAAATATAGGGATTACCTTGATAGTGTTAGGAACAAACCCTATGAAGGATTTTCTTCAAAATTCCTTAATCTTCAACTTGATTTGAGTGATTTTCTCAAGGTTACTCTCTCTAAGCCTCTCTATAGCCACAAAGGAGTGTTTTGTGAAACCTAATGAGGCTATAGCCTCTACTTATAGTCCATAATCAGGTTTTTAGGTGTTTTTACCATAATGCCCTCTATGTAACCCATTATCCACCCTGGTATGCCACCCCCAATTTCCTAATTATATTTGTATATATCACTAAAACATTAATGCTTAAAGTACTTAAACAATTTCCTTAAAATCCCAAAAAAATACTAACTCCACCAAATATTTTTTTGAATCTCTTAAAATATTTTTCAGATATATTTTTACTAAATAAAAATATAATTTCTCCGGGACGGGTGTTACAGCCGGAGCAATAAGAGTTTACCTGAGATCACAAGAGCTGTTCGGACAAACTTTTGTCGAGCTGAACACTACGGAAGCTCTGGTCCGGATAGTGGGGTTCTTTTGGTCTACCGAATGGTTCGGCCGAGCTAAGGCTGGTGGAACATGTGGTCCGGAGGGTTGCTGCACTCAGAAAATATTCCAAGTGTTGGGCCCACCGAGCAACAGGACGTCGGCAACAAAGGTTCTCTCTCTCGCTAGAGCTTTGAATGTGGGGAAGAGTTTGGTGGAAGTGAATGCACTCCAAGGGTTGCTTATATAGGGGTTCAGAGGGCTGGGGTGGTAGTTGAGAACATTAAATGCTGATTTGATTAAACGTTATTCCTGCCGAACTGGTCAGGGACTTGTCCCATCAAATGTCAGGCATGAGCACTCTGCAGGACAGTCTGAACCTGCGACTGTGTTGTCCCATCCGTGTCAGGCGGCAGGTCAGTCCGAATGGGACTCGACCCTGCAGCTCGGCACAGTTGCTGCCGTGCAGCTGGCCTTCGGTTCTAGATCGGGTCGGTCGGTCTAAACGGTGGGCTGGGCTGGGCTGGTCCGGATAAGGCTGGTCTGGCCTGCACCGGGCGGCTGGGCTCACTCCTTTGGGCCCCTTTATCTCAATTCCCTTAGTTCCAAGGGTCCAACACTTATATATTAAACCCGAATGATTAAATGCTAACTATAATTCGAAAAACATTTCTAATGATTTAATTAATTGCGGAAATTCTATTTATTTGGGACAGGGTCTCACATCCTCCCCTCCTTAAAGGAAGTTTGGCCCCCAAACTTGAAATGACTTATTGATGAGGATTGATAAATATACCTTACTCGAATAACTTTGGGTACTTCTGGCGCATATCGTCTTCCTTCTCCCAAGTGGCTTCGTTCCCTGACTGGTTTTCCTACCAGACTTTGACTAATGGAATTATCTTGCTTCGAAGCTTCTTCTCTCGTCGATCTAGAATTTTGACCGGTTTCTCTTCGTAGAATAGATTCTTCTCGATTTCGATCGCGGGTTTCTCCAAGACATGCGATGGGTCTTCTATATACTTGCGAAGCATAGAGATGTGGAAAACGTCGTGCACGTTAGCTAACTCTGGCGATAATGCTAAACGATAGGCGAGCGGACCGATTCTTTCAAGAATATCGAATGGACTAACAAATCGAGGATTCAACTTTCCTCTTTTCCCAAATCTGACGACGCCTTTCATCGGTGATACTTTGAGAAATACCTTGTCGCCTTCTTGAAATTCTAATTCTCTGCGATGAGTGTCGACATAACTTTTCTGGCGATCTTGGGCTGCTTTCAGTCGTCCCTGTATAGTCTTGATCTTCTCTGTGGATTCCTGCATGATCTCTGGTCCTGTCAATTCTGCATTCCCGACTTCTGTCCAACACGATGGCGTTATGCATTTCTTTCCATACAGTGCTTCGAATGGTGCCATTCCTATGCTTGCTTGGTAACTGTTGTTGTATGCGAACTCTGCTAGTGATAGATGCTCTTCCCATCTTCCTTGAAATTCCAGCGCGCAGGCTCGTAACAAGTCTTCTAGTGTTTGAATGGTCCTTTCTAACTGGCCGTCCGTTTGAGGATGAAAAGGTATGCTGAACTTGAGTGATGTTCCCCTTGCTTTCTGAAGTGATTTCTAAAATATGGATTCAAATTGCGGATCTCTATCGGATGTGATGGATACTGGTGTGCCGTGTAGTCGAACGATTTCCTGGAGGTAGGTGGTTGCCATCCGGTCCATCGAATAAGTGTTCTTGATTGCAATGAAGTGAGCATACTTGGTTAAACGATCTACTATGACCCATATAACGTTATTTCCTTTCTTGGAACACGGTAATCCTACAACATAATCCATAGTAATATCCTTCCATTTCCACTTTGGAATAGGTAGCGGCTGCAATAATCCGGCGGGCTTCTGACGAATAGCTTTAATCTGTTGATATTGTAGGCATCGACTGACGTAGTTGGCTATGTCGCACTTCATTCCCATCCACCAATAAGATTTCTTCAGATCTTGATACATCTTCGTCTGACCGGGGTGAATCACGAACTTTGAGTGATGGCCATCATCCATGATTTTCTTCTTGATCTCCTCATTGTTAGGGATGCACAGTCGACTCCTAAATCGGAGAATTCCATCGATGAGGGTGAATTCGCTTTCTGGAGTGATTCCTTCACTGATCTTCATGAGCTTTGGGTCGCTCCCTTGTTTCGACTGGATCTCTTCCAAAATAGTTGGTTCGGCGACGATGGTGTTGAGGCGTCCGTGTTGTAGACAATCGAGCTCCTTCTTCCCTTTTCTACTTAGGGCATCTGCGACAGTGTTGGCTTTCCCAGGGTGGTATTGAATAATGAGGTCGTAGTCCTTCATCAGCTCCAGCCATCTTCGTTGTCTGAGGTTCAGCTCCTTCTGGGTGAAAAGATATTTTAAACTTTGATGATCGGTAAATAAATTGCAGGTGACTCCATAAAGATAGTGACGCCAAATCTTCAAAGCGAAAACTACTGCGGCTAGTTCCAAGTCGTAAGTTGGGTAGTTCTTCTCGTGAGGCTTTAGCTGTCGGGAAGCGTAGGCAATAACTTGACCTTGTTACATCAGAACACATCCGAGTCCTCTAAGTGAAGCGTCGCTGTAGACTTCAAAGTCTTTTCCTTCCTGCGGTAGTATAAGAACAGGTGTTGTCGTGAGTCGCTTCTTCAGTTCTTGGAAACTTCCTTCTCTAGTTTCTGACCAAACAAATGGCTCTCCTTTCTTTGTCAGTTCCGTCATCGGGGTTGCAATCTTTGAAAAGTCCCTGATAAATCTTCGGTAGTAGCCGACGAGTCCAAGAAAACTACGAACTTCGGTTACTGAGGTTGGCTTGGGCCAATCTTGGATTGCTCTTATCTTCTGAGGGTCCACTGAGATTCCAAGTTCGTTGATGATGTGCCCGAGAAATTGAATTTCTGTGAGCCAGAACTTGCATTTGCTAAACTTGGTATAAAGCTTCTTCTCCTTCAGGGTCTGCAAAACGATTGACAAGTGCTCCGCACGTTACTCCTCGTTCTTGGAGTAGATGAGAATATCGTCGATGAATACGATTACGAAGTCGTCGAGATAGTTGGTGAAGATTCGGTTCCTCAGGTCCATGAATGCTGCAGGTGCATTGGTGACGCCAAATGGCATAACTAAGAATTCGAAATGCCCATACCTGGTACGAAAAGCTGTCTTCTCCACGTCTTCCGCCTTAACCTTGAGTTGATGATAACCTGAACGAAGATCGATCTTTGAGAATACTTTGGCTCCTTGCAGTTGGTCGAATAGGTCGTCAATTCTCGGTAATGGATACTTGTTCTTGATGGTAACTTTGTTCAGCTCCTGATAGTCGATGCAGAGTCGCATTGTTCCGTCCTTCTTCTTGACAAGAAAAACTGGTGCTCCCTACGGCGATGAGCTAGGTTGGATGAAATCTTTATCTACCAGTTCCTGGAGTTGTGCCTTCAATTCCTTCAATTCCGCGAGTGCCATTCGATAGGGTGTTTTAGATATTGGTCGGCTTCCTGGAATAGTCTCGATACTAAACTCTATTTCTCGATCAACGGGTATTCCTGGCAAGTCCTTGGGAAAAACATCAGGGAAATCACGAACTATGAGGATATCAGATACTGAACGAGTACTTGGCATTGTAGACAAAATGTTGCAAAGGTAACCTTGACATCCTTTCTGTAAAAGTCGACGAGCATGTGCCATGGACACAAAATATGGGGGTGATGTGACTCTTTCTCCTTTAAGCTTGGCTTCTTCCTCTCCGAGTCCTATGAAGACTATATACTTTTCCGCACAATCGATCTTAGCTTTGAATAGGGACAACCAATCCATTCCAATAATTGCATCGAAATGGTACATAGCTAGGGGAATAAAATCGATTGAGGAACGAGCTCCATTCATCGAAATGTCACAATTCCTAAGAACAGATGAGCATACGACTCCTTTGCTCATGGGTTGAGATACGAGTAAGTCAAATCCTAACGGTTCAAGATTCCTACTAATTTTCTGAGAGTGGGGTTTTGAAATAAACGAGTGAGTAGATCCTAAATCAAATAAAGCATAGGTAGGAATTCCACAGACAAGAATTCTACCTGCCACCACGGCTTTGTCATTGCGGGGATCTCCGGGAACTAGAGCGAAAGCTCTTCCCTGGCGCTGGTTCCGGTTGTCTTGATGGTTGATCCTTGGTGCACCTACAGGTATCATGTTGGCTCCTGTTGCTGGCTTGGGACAGTCTTTCTTGAAATGGCCCTCCTGACCACAGCCGTAGCACGTTAAGGGTGCTCTGATTCCGTTGCCTTGATTTTCCATCCTTCTTTGATCATCCCTCCTTCCTCCGAGATTCGCCTTCTTTTGTGGGCCAGCTCTTCTGGGTCCTTGGTGTTGCCTCTTCCGTTCCTGATAGCGTCTTGTCTCTTCTACGTCTTGCTCGACCAACAGGGCTCGATCTAGGACGTCAGCATAAGTTGATAGTTGAAGGGGTCGAACCACCTTCCGAGTCTCCGACTTCAATCCATCCTCGAAGCATCTTGCCTTCATTTCTTCCGATGCCACTAGGTATGGAGCATAGGCAGCAAGATTTGTAAACTCGGTTTCATAAGCAGCCACTGTCATCATTCCTCGTTGTTTCAGGTGCTTGAACTCCATCCTCTTTGCAGTCTGCATTGCCCTCGGCATAAATTTCTCTCGGAAAACTTCCAAAAATCTTTCCCAGCTTATCTCTGGTTCTACGGCATTCTTCAGGTTCCACCAACGGTTTGCTTCACCCTCTAACAGATACGAAACGATTTCTACCTTCTGCTGATCAAAACATCTCAGCAATCGAAAATTCTTTTCCAAGGTTGCGATCCATTCATTCGCTCTCCCAGGGTCCATTCCTCCCTGGAAGGTAGGGGGTCTACTAATGCTTCCTCCTCGGGGTTAGGTGGCTCGTTCACGGGTCCTGGATGGTTGAGGTATTGATTAAGCATCTCTTATTGGGTCTGAATAGTCCCAGCTAACATCCTTACCATATCGCGCAATTCGGCCACCTCGTCGTTTCCTGGATTGTTTCCTTGACCGTTGTTGCGAGTGTTAACCATTCTGCTTCCGAAAAGATTCCTCAGTTAGAGACATGAAAAGGGATCAATTTAATTCATAGCAACAGAGTTCAACATAAGCATAAGAGCTGAAATTCGAAACATGCCAGATACTAATGATAATTAGACACTAAGGTACTATTCGTCATCCGAGTCGTTTGGCCACTCGTAGGGTGGGTAAACCCACTCCTCACGATCTACATCAACGACTTCCTCGTCTTTTTCATTCTCGCTTGGATCCTCCTCAGGGTATTCTTCAGGGTCATTTCCCAAATCGAGGTCCCAACCTTCGTTGTGCCACTCTATGGGCTCCTCTTCTTCCTCAGCTACTTCCCCTTCCTAGGGTGGAACTTCATCGTTATTGCCGAATAGAACTCGATTTCTGGCTCCCTCCATGAGGTACTCGAACTCCCAATCCTGGATGGATGCCCTTGCTATTGCGCAAGCTCGCTCTAATAGCTGCAGGTGATAGTTAATCATTCCCTGAACTTCTTCTTCTGAGTTATCTTTAAAACGCACCGCGACTTGGGCCACAAGATCAGAAGTGATCGTCACAGAATCAGCGTGTGCCTGTTCTTCGACTTCCTCGCTTACTATGTAGACTTCCTCTACTTCCTCCGGTACTGCTAGAGGTGGTACTACCTCGTGATCGCTTTCCGAATCACTACTCGAGAAGTCACTGGTAGCATAGTCGCTGCCACTGCTAGACATAGCTAAAATATGCATACGTAACAAAAATAAGTCCATCTCCAAGGGTTAGCAGATATTTCTAACGTAACTAGTGAGTGCCTTGGTCCTAACTCTGGGTTTGTTCGAAATCCGAAAACTCTTGCTCTGATACCACTGTTGTCACGACCCAGTCTCACATGAGCCATGACCGGTCAACGAGCAAGCTCGCTAAAGACCCTATTTAATGAGTTTAGGGATTCATCGAATAATTTTATATTTGAATAATAGCGGAAAAGCGTGAAATAACCCAGAAAGTGCATCACTAGCAAAAGTACCCACATTAGTTCATTAATTTAACCAGGGAGATACAAAACAAACCCCATGGGCTGATACATATGGTAATCAAAGCTGAAACATAAAAACTCCAAGAGCTCCTACTCCTGCTCTTCAAATCCCGAAAAGAGTTTTAGAAAAACGCATAAGCTATAAAGCTAGAGTGAATTCAGTACATGCCCAAACTACAAGTTTCATGGACAACCAAGATTATTTCCTGCAAGTAAATCATTTCAGATAAACATATTATGAGTGGCTCAATAGCCTCAAGAGTAGTATCATTGACCCATTCCGGTCATATCAGATTTTCGGCATCTTTTATACATGATAATACAACAAGTGCATATTGATTGCTTTGGGTATTCCACCCGAATTGTATGACTGTCAACCAGTCTATCAGGCCAACCAATTACGGCCTTCACGGTACCAGAACAAGGGGAGCTATCCCGTAATTTGCAAAGTGGTATGATATCACCCTATGACCATCTGGTTTGATCCCAACCTTATAGCATGTCCCTTCATGTATGGTATCTGACCCTGCCCCCAGCATTCGGGCTCTTATCCATTTTTGACCGTATTTCATGGCCAAGTCATGTCCGTGCCGTGAATCACATAAAACATTTTCCACTTCATGTTTGTCCATGCATAAAATGGTTTTTACAAGTTCTTCTCTTTTCATTTGCAAGAGTGATAACATAGTAGATTTTTCCGGCTCAATAGCCATAACAGTAATTCATAAAACGAGTGAATGAGTGAGTAAAATTACGAGTAAAGAAGGCAAATAAAAAAAACACCTTTTTCCTGGGTTGGTTCCTCTTTAAATTAACACTTCAAATCTGCCACAAAACATAAAGGACACAACTAAGCTTCTGCCGAACACTTAAGGTTACTGCCGAGCTAAACTAGGCCGAGCTGAGCTGCTGGTCCGAGATGACCAGGCTGCTCTGGCCGACTGGCCGAGCTCTGGATAGCACAAGTGACCGAAGGCCTTATGTCTGGAGGATAGTGGCTGATTGGTAGGATCAGGAACATATTAACCGACGGGTTTTGGAAGACTCTCTGGACCGAAAGGTTCTTATGCCGAGCTGAAGCTTTGCCGAGCAAGGCCTTGTCGAGCTGGCGGTCTGCCGGACTAACGGTTCTGTCGAACAGAAGCTCTCCCGAGCTGAGCTCTGTCGAATAGTGGGTTTGCCGAGCTGCCAACAGAGGGCACTGGTGGGTTAGGGCTGCACGGGAAATGGTGTTTCGGTCAAAACTATTGGTCGAAAAGGTCAATAAGGTGATTTTAAGACTTTCGGGTTGATTGCCCGAGCTACTGGCTACTTAGCCGAGCTCAAATGTTAAATATACTAAAAGGCGGACTATCCCTTTTTTTCGAGCAGAAGTGCTCCGGCAGGTGGGATGCCAGTAAGTGATACAGGAAGGTCAGGAGTGGATATGGGATGGTCCGGTATAGTTGCCGAACTGAGACAAGTTTAGAGGGTTAAACAAGTTCTTTCTGGACTGGTTAGTTTAGTGCCGAGCTATCGAGCTAAGACACAGATGTCTAGGTTGCTTCGGTTAAGCCAAAGGAAAGGCTGCCGAGCAAGCTTCAGTGCGGCCAAGTCATTAAATGGACTTGCCGAACAAGAGCAGGGACAAAACATAAGGGAACATGGCCGGAGCAATAAGAGTTTACCTGAGATCACAGGAGCTATTCAGACAAACTTCTGCCGAGCTGAACACTACGGAAACTCTAGTCCGGACAGTGGGGTTCTTTTGGTCTACCGAATGGTTCGGCCGAGCTAGGGCTGGTAGAACAGGTGGTCCGAAGGGTTGCTGCACTCAAAAAATATTCCAAGTGTTGTGCCCGCCGAGCAACAGGACGTCGGCAACAAAGGTTCTCTCTCTCTCTCTCTCTCTCTCTAGAGCTTTGAATGTGGGGAAGAGTTTGGTGGAAGTGAATGCACTCCAAGGGTTGCTTATATAGGGGTTCGGAGGGCTGGGGTGGTAGTTGAGAACATTAAATGCTGATTTGATTAAACCTTATTCCTGCCGAACTGGTCAGGGACTTGTCCCATCAAATGTCAGGCCTGAGCACTCTGCAGGACAGTCTGAACCTGTGACTGTGTTGTCCCATCCGCGTCAGGCGGTGGGTCAGTCCGGATGGGACTCGACCCTGTAGCTCGGCACAGCTGCTGCCGCGCAGCTGGCCTTCGGGTCCGGATGGGGGCGGTCGGTCTGAACGATGGGCTGGTCTGGTCCGGATAAGGCTGGTTCGGCCTGCACCGGGCGACTGGGCTCACTCCTTTGGGCCCCTTTAGCTCAATTCCCTTAGTTCCAAGGGTCCAACACTTATATATTAAACCCGAACGATTAAATGCTAACTATAATTCGGAAAACATTTCTAATGATTTAATTAATTGCGAAAATTCTATTTATTTGGGATGGGGTCTCACAGATCCAGCCCAGACACGAGCTCCTCGGTGGCTGTGCGGCAGCAGCTCTACCGAGCTCCAGGGTCAAGTTCCCATCCGGACTGATCGGTTGCCCGACTGATGGGACAACATGTCGCAGGTTGCAGATTGGTATGGCAGAGCTTAGACCTGACTTGGATGGGACAAGTCACTAAGCAGTTCGGCTGGATTAAGGAGGGATCTAATCGAGTCATTAATGCACCAACCCCTTCGGATTCCTATATAAGCAACTATTTGTGAGCATTCAAATCTCACCAGAAACTCCTCCGTGTATTCAATTCTAGAGAAGCTCCAGGCACTTAGCTGTTCGGCAAACCTTCCCGAGCCTCCAGTACACTTGTCCGACCAACCCTCACTCTTCAAACAACTTTCCCTCAATCACCCAGATCATTTGTTCCAGCTCATAGGACTCCCTCTGCCCAGACTGTTACTCTCCGGATAGACCACAACTCGGCCAACCATTTGACAGACCAGAAGCTCAGCTCAGGTACCCACTTGGTCCTTCGGTCAAGTTTTATCATGTCTTGTTCTTACCCTTGTTCGGCAAGTCCACCAAAGGACTTGACCGCACTACCTTCAGCTCGGCAGTCCTACTTCTGGCTCAACCGAAGTAACCCAGACTCCTTAAACTTCAGCTTGGCAATATTCTAGTGTTCGACACTTGGCCAAACAATCCGGACAACCCTTTTGACCTTCCGGCTTAGCTCACTTCAGCTCGGCAAACATGCCTGGACCATTCCAGAACACCCCTAATCATTTCCATAGTACTGCCAACCTCCCGCTTGCCGGAGCATCAGTGCTCGACAAAGGGACTAACTATTATTTTGTTACCTCAGCTCGGTTGTGAAGCCAGTAGCTCAGGCATTTGACCCTGAAGCCTCATGCCCACCTTACCACCCTTTTCGACTAATATTTATGTCCTAAGCACCTTTTCTCGAACTACCATAGTCTACCAGAAACCTTGTTTAGTTGTCTGGCAGACTTCAAGCTCGGCAAGTCCTTGCTCGGCAGAGCCTTAGCTCCGGTCCAGAATGTTCTTTGAACCAATGTTAGAAAGTAAGATATAGTTCTCGAACAACTAGTCGGCCATTGTCCTCCGAACAGAAGACTTTTGGACCAGGGCAACTTGGCATTAATAAGCCAATGCTCGGCAGAACATATTAAGCATAGTAGTAAGTCCTTCGACCAACCAACCAAGAGCAGTCTGGCCACCTTGGTCCGGCAGCTCATCCCAACTTATCTCAGCTCGACAGTAGCCTTAGCTTCTCGACAGAAAGCTTAGAATTGATTTACTTGTGTTTTATGGCAAATTTGAGGTGTTAATCAAGAGAAATCAACCTAAGGAAAAGGTGAATATTTACATGCCTTACTTACTCATATTTTTCTCTTACTTGCTAACTCCTTTTTACAAATATCATTATGGCTATTGAGCCCGAAAATCTATTATGTTATCACTCTTGCAAAATAAAAGAGAAGAGCTTGTGAAACTCTTTTATACATGGACAAGCGAATGTGAAAAATGTTTTATATGATTATCGGCACAGACATAACATGACCACGTAATACGGTCATAAACGGATAAGAGCCCAGATGCTAGGGGCAGAATCAGATACCATCCATGCATAGACAAGCTATAAGGGTGGGACCAAACCAAATGGTCATTCGGATGATATCATGATACTATGCATATTACGGGGTAGCTCCCCCTTGTTCTGGTACCGTGGAGGCTGTAATTGGTTGTCTTGATAGACTGGTTGACAGTTCTATATCTCAGGTAGAATACCCGAAGCAATCAATATGCACTTATTACAGGTTCATGCGTGAAAGATACCGAAATCTGATATGACCTAAAGGGTCAATGATACTACTCTTGAGGCCATTGGGCCACTGATATTATTATCTGTAATTATTTACTTGCAGGGAAAGTTTGGTTTGAATTCACTCTAGCTTTATAGCTTATGCATTTTCTAAAACCCTTTTCAGGATTTGAGGAGCAGCAGTAGGAGCTTTTTGGAGCATTATATCTTAATTTTTGGACCATTCATATATTAGTCCATGGGACTCTTGTTGTAACTTTGGCTTATGGATTAATGAAATATGGGTAATATTGCTAGTGATGCACTCTCTGCATATTTATTTCACGCTTTCTGATATTATTCAATTTAAAATTGTTCGATGAATCCCTAAACTCATTCAATATGGCTTTTAGCGAGCTTGCTCGTTGGCCGGTCATGACTCATGTATGATTGGGTCGTGACAACAGTGGTATCAGAGCACGAGTTTTTGGACTTCGAACAAATCCAGAGTTAGGACCGAGGCACTCACTAGTTACGTTAGAAATACCTGCTAAACCTTGGAGATGGACTTATTTTGATTTGCTATGCCTATGTGTACATATTTTAGTTATGCCTAGCAGCAGTAACAGTTTTTACTCAAGCAGCGATTCAGAAGACAATCACGAGGTAGCACCACCTCCGGTGGTACAAGAGGAAGAGGAAGAAATCTTCATAGTAAACGAGGACGTTCAAGAACAAGCACACTCTGATTCTGTAACAATTATTTTAGATCTTATAGCCCGTGTTGCGGTAGGTTTTGAAGATAATACGGAGGAGGAAGTTCGAAGTATGATTAATTATCATCTACGACTGTTGGAACGAGCTTGTGTAGTCGCAAGAGCATCCATTCAACATTGTGAGTTTGAGTATCTCATGGACGGAGCAAGGAATCACATTATGAACGGCAATAACGATGAAGTTCAACCGGAAAATGAAGAAATGGTTGAGGAGGAAGAGGAACCCATGGAGTGGCAGAACCAAGGTTGGGACCTCGATTTAGAAGGTAACCCTGAGGAAGACCCCGAAAAAGACCCAAGTGAGAACGAGCATGAAGAAGATGAGGAGGATATCGATGTCGACTGTGAGGAGTGGGACTTTCCACCCTACGAGTGGCCGAGTGACTCGGATAACGAGTAGCATTTTAGTACTTTATCATTATCTGGCATATTTTGTCACGTGTGCCCCGGACACACTTAAAATTTCAGCTTATCCACTTATAGTGAGTTCTAATTATCTTGACTTAATCGAAATCTTTTCCATATTTCTAATTATGTAATCTCTTCTAGCAGAATGGTTAACACTCGTACAAATGGTCAAAGAATTGGTTAGGAAAATGATAAAGTGGTTGAACTCTGCGACATGGTTAGGATGCTAGCTGGAACCGTCCAGACTCAGCATACTTTAACTAGCCAGGACCTGCGAATGAACCACCTAATCACGAAGAAGAAGCATTGGTCTACCCAATCGAGCAAGCGACCAACTTTGTAACAGTAAAAGAGTTCTTGAAGCTGAAACCTCCTACTTTCCAAGGTGGAATGGACCTTGTTAAAGCAAACGAATGGATTGCGGCCCTAGAGAAAAAATTTCGATTGCTGAGGTGTTCTGATCAACAAAAGGTTGAGATTTGATCGTACCTTCTGGAAGTAGAGGCGAACCGATGGTGGAATTTAAAAAGTGTCGTAGAATTAGAGATGAGTTAGGAGAGATTTATGGAGATCTTTCGTGAGAAGTTCATGCCGAGAGCAATGCAGACAGCAAAGAGAATGGAGCTTGAGCATCTCAAACACCGTGGAGTCATGACGATAGCTGCTTATGAAACCGAGTTCACAAATCGTGCTGCATATGCACCCTACTTAGTGGCATCAGAGGAAATAAAGGTACGCCAATTTGAAGATGGATTAAAACCGGAAATTCGAAAGGTAGTTTGACTCCTTCAACTGTCTACTTACGGTGACGTTCTAGATCAAGCCTTGTTGGTAGAGCAGGACGTGAAAGATACGAAACATTACCAGGAGCGGAAGAGGCAAAACCAAAAACCCGGAAGGACTGGTCCACAGAAAAGGACAAATTTTGGAGGAAGGAGAGATGATGAAAGGAGAATGGGTAACCAAAGCGGGGGAAACAGAGTACCCCTAACATGTTTCGGCTGTGGCCAGGAGGGTCATTTCAGAAAGGATTGTCCAAGTTCGGCAACGGGAGCAAATGTGGTACTTGTGGGAGCGCCGAGAAATAACCAACAAGATAACCGTAACCAATGGTAATGAAGAGCTTTTGCTTTAGTCCCGGGAGATCCTCGCAACGAAAAAGGAGTCGTGGTAGGTAGAATTTTTATCTACGATATTCCCACCTATGCACTACTTGACTCAGGATCCACGCACTCTTTTATTTCATTATCGCACTCAAAGAAAATTCCCAAGAAATCCGAACCCTTAGGGTACGATCTGTTCGTAGCCCAATCTACGAGTAAAGGCGTCATATGCTCTACGATCCTTAGGAATTGTGAGTCGTCTATGAATGGAACCTTATCATCCAAAGATCTTATCTCTTTAAGCATGGCACACTTCAACGTTATTATTGACATAGATTGGTTGTCCAAATCTAATGCCAAGATTGATTGCGCTAGAAAGTCTATCACCTTTGTTGAATCTAAAGGTGGGGAGTCTGAACTCAAAGGGGAAGGATTCGTCTCGCCTTCTTGTTTCGTGTCTGTCACCAAAGCCCGTCGTCTTCTATAGAAAGGATGCCAAGGATACTTCTGCAGCATCACTTTAGCTGAATCAAAGAACACCCCGAAAGAAGACATCCCGGTAGTACGTGACTATCCCGAAGTATTTCTCAAAGAGCTACCAGGAATGCCCATTGATCGAAAGATGGAATTCTCCATCGACCTTGTGCCAGCAACACAATCGATTTCCAGGACCCCCTATCATATGGTGCCAACAAAACTGAAGGAATTGAAGACTCAACTGCAAGAGATGATCGAGAAGAATTTTATTTGACCTAGCTTATCACCATGGAGAGAACCAGTACTATTCGTCAAAAAGAAGGATGGAACCATGCACTTGTGCATCGACTATCGGGAACTAAATAAGGTCACTATCGAGAATAAATATCCACTACCCCGCGTCAACGACCTGTTCGACCAGCTGCAAGGAGCTCGAATATTTTCAAAGATCGATCTGTGTTTAGGCTATCACCAACTCAAAGTCAAAGATGAAGATATTGAGAAGACCACTTTCCACACCCGATACGGCCACTACGAGTTTCTAGTAATGCCATTCGAAGTAACCAATGTCCCAGCATCATTCATAGATCTAATGAATCATATCTTTGCCAACTACCTCAACGATTTTGTGATCGTGTTTATCGCCGATATCCTTATCTATTTGAAGAACGAAGAACAACATACAGAGCACCTGTCCATCATTCTACATACCTTGAAGGACAAACAACTATACGCAAAGTTTAGCAAATGCGAGTTCTAGCTAAAGAGTGTCCACTTCCTTGGGCACATCATCAACGAGCATGACATCTCAGTAGACCCACAGAAGATAGAAGCAATCTCAACTTGGCCCATGCCTACATCAGTCACCGAAGTTTGCAGCTTTCTAGGACTTGCTGGATATTACCACCGATTCATCCAGAACTTTTCAAAAATCGTCATACCCATGACATAGCTTACACGCAAGGGAGAACCATTCACATGGACAGAAGAAAGAGAAGGATGCTTTCAAGAATTGAAGAAGAGACGTACCACCGCACCAGTACTATCTTTACTCAGCGGAGAAGAAGGATTTTCCATCTACAGCGATGCTTCACACAAAAGATTAGGATGTGTCCTTATGCAACTCGGAAAAGTGATTGCTTATGCCTCACGACAATTAAAGCCTCACGAGAAGAATTACCCAATGTACAATTTGGAGCTTGTAACAGTAATCTTTGCACTCAAAATATGGCACCACTACCTATACAGAGTTACTTGTGATGTATTTACCGACCATAAGAGTTTGAAATACGTCTTTATACAAAAGGAGCTGAACCTAAGGCAATGAAGATGACTCGAGCTTATAAAGGACTACGACCTCAACATCCAATACCACCCGGGGAAACCTAACATTGTAGCTGATGCCCTCAGCCAAAAGAAGATCATTCCTATTCAGCACACCTTTCAACAATCATCATGGAACCTTCCATCATAGAAGAAACCAAGACCCTCCAAACGAATGACCCAAAGTTGCAGAAAATCCAAGAAGGCACCAAAGACCAACCAGAAAGTGAGTTCACCACATGAGGAGGCATTCTCAAGTTTCGAGGTCGAGTATGCTTACCAAACCAAGAGGAAATCAAATGGAAAATTATGAACGAAGCCCACAAGTCAAAGTTCGCAATTCATCCCGGAAGATCCAAGATGTACCAAGACCTGAAGAAGTCATATTGGTGGATGGGCATAAAGCGGGACATAGCCAACTGCATCAATCGATGCCTTGAATGTCAACAAGTCAAAGCAGTACGTCAGAAGCCAGCTGGACTACTCCAACCTCTATCGATCTCAAAATGGAAGTGAGAAGATATCACGATGGACTATGTCATAGGGTTTCCCCGAACCGTCAGAGGCAACAATGCGATATGGGTTATAGTCGATCGATTGACTAAGTCAACTCATTTCATTCTGATTAAGACACGTATTTAACGGATCAAATGGCAACCACCTACTTACGGGAGATCATTTGACTACACGGGATGCCTGTTTTCGATCACATCCGACAGAGAGCCTCGATTCGTATCCAAATTCTGGAAGTCACTGCAAAAAGCAATGGAAACGATGCTAAAATTCAGCACTGCCTTTCATCCACAGACCGATGGCCAATCAGAAAGAATGATTCATACATTAGAAGATCTTCTACGAGTATGCACCTTGGAATTTCAGGGAAGTTGAGAAGAACACCTACCTTTAGCGGAATTCGCCTACAACAACAGCTACCAAGCAAGTATCGGTATGTCACCGTTCGAAGCACTATCCGGCAGGAAGTGCAGATCGCCAGCATGTTGGACTGAAGTTGGAGAAGTAGCACCCACAGGACTAGAAATTGTGCAGGAAACAACCGAGAAGATCAAGCTCATTCAGGACAAGCTGAAGATAGCCTAGGATTGACAGAAGAGCTACGCCGATGCACGTCGAAGGGAGCTAGAATTTTAGGAAAGAGATAGGGTATTCTTGAAGGTATCATCTATAAAAGGCATCATCAGATTCGAAAAGAGAGGAAAGCTCAACCCACGCTAAATTGGACCTTTTGAGATTCTCGAGAGGATTGGACCAGTCGCATATCGATTAGCACTCACCCCAGAGCTAGCCAACGTTCACGATGTATTTCACATATCGATGCTTCGGAAGTACATATCAGACCTTGCACATATCCTAGTTCAACCAACTATCGAGATCGAGAAGAATTTGGCATACTAAGAAAGACCTGCTCGAATCATGGACCGGCAAGAGAAGCAGCTCAAAAACAAAGTCATTCCGCTCGTTAAAATTTGGTAGGAGAATCAATCAGGAAGCGAAGCTACTTGGGAAAAAGAAAGCGACATGCGTCAAAAGTACCCGCACTTATTCAATTAAGGTATAAAGTTTCATCCTTTAGTTTTCCATGCAATTCATTTAAAGTTTGAGGGATCAAACTTCTTAAAGGTGGGGAGGATGTGAGGCCCTGACCCAATAAATAGGCCTAAAACAAGTTTAATTAATTATATTTATATCTTTAGAAATTTTTGGGAATTTATTAGAATTTATTTGAGGCTAAAAGAAGCATTAAAATGAGGTTGAGGCTTAAATTTATAAAAGTAAAATGAATTAGGGGCCAAAATGTAAAGAAAAAGGAGTTAGGGACCCAAATCAAAGGCTGTTTGGAAATTGGTGGACCGGACCGGTTCGGTTTGGGTCCGGTCGACCGACCTAGCCCAGCCTAGACCCGAGCTCCTCGGTGGCTGTGCAGCAGTAGCTCTGCCGAGCTGTCTCATCCGGACTAACTGACCGTCCAACTAATGGGACAACACATCGCAGGTTGCAGATTGGTATGGCAGAGCTCAGACTTGACTTGGATGGGATAAGTCACTGAGTAGTTCGGCTGATTAAGGAGGAGTCTAATCCAGTCATTAATTCACCAACCCCTTCGGATTCCTATATAAGAAACCATTTGTGAGCATTCAAGTCTCACTAGAAACTCCTCCGTGTATTCAATTCTAGAGAAGCTCTGAGCTCTGGATACTTATCTGTTCGACAAACCTTCCCGAGCCTCTGGTACACTTGTCTGACCAACCCTCACTCTTCAAAGATCTTTCCCTCAACCACCCAAATCATTTGTTCCAACTCAGAGGACTCCCTCTGCCTGGACCGTTACTCTCCGGACAGACCTCAGCTCGGCCAACCATTTGACAGACCAGAAGCTCAGCTCAGGTAACCACTTGGTTCTTCGGTCAAGTTTTATCATGTCTTGTTCTTACCCTTGTTAGGCAAGTCCACCAAAGGACTTGACCGCACTGCCTTCAGCTCGGCAGCCCTACTTCTGGCTCAACCGAAGTAACCCAGACTCCTTAAACTTCAGCTCGGCAAAATTCTAGTGTTTGGCACTTGGCCAAACAATCTGGAAAACCCTTTTGACCCTCTGACTGAACTCACTTCAGCTCGACAAACATGCCCAGACCATTCTAGAACACCTCTAACCATTTCTATAGCACTGTCGACCTCCCGTTTGCCGGAGCACCAGTGCTCGGCAAAGGGACTAACCGTTATTTTGTTACCTCAGCTCAGTTGTGAAGCCAGTAGCTCTGGAATTTGACCCTGAAGCCTCATGCCCACCTTACCACCCTTTTCGACTAATATTTATGTCCGAAGCACCTTTTTCCGAACTATCATAGTCTACCAGAAACCTTGTTTAGCTGTCCGGTAGACTTCCAGCTTGGTAAGTCCTTGCTCGGCAAAGCTTTAGCTCGGCTTAAGGACCCTCCGGTCCAGAATGTTCTCCGGACCAATGTTAGACAGTAAGATATAGTTCCCGAACAACCAGTTAGCCACTATCCTCCGAACAGAAGGCTTTCGGACCAGGACAATTCGGCATTAATAAGCCAATGTTCGGTAGAACATATTACGCATAGTAGTAAGTCCTTCGGCCAACCAACCAAGAGCAGTCCGGCCACCTTGGTCCGGCAGCTCAGCCCAGCTTAGCTCAGGTCGACACTAGCCTTAGCTGCTCGGCAGAAAGCTTAGAATTGATTTACTTGTGTTTTATGGTAGATTTGAGGTGTTAATCAAGAGAAATCAACATAAGAAAAAGGTGAATCTTTACATGCCTTACTTACTCGTACTTTTCTCTTACTTGCTCACTCCTTTTTACATATATCGTTATGGCTATTGAGTCCAAAAATCTATTATGTTATCACTCTTGCAAAATAAACGAGAAGAGCTTGTGAAAATTCTTTTATACATGGACAAGCGAATGTGGAAAATGTTTTATATGATTATCGGTACGGACATGACATGGCTACGTAATACTGTCATAAACAGATATTAGCCCGGATGCTAGGGGCAAGGTCAGATATCATGCATGCAGGGATAGGCTATAAGGGTGGGATCATTCAGATGATATCATGTCACTATGCATATTGCGGGGTAACTCCTCTTTATTCTGGTACCGTGGAGGCTGTAATTGGTTGGCTTGATAGATTGGTTGACAATCTTATATCTCGGGTAGAATGCCCAAAGCAATCAATATGCACTTATTGCAGGTTCACGCGTGAAAGATGCCAAAATCTGATATGACCTAAAGGGTCAATGATATTACTCTTGAGGCCATGGGCCACTGATATTATAATCTGAAATTATTTACTTGCAGGGAAAGTTTGGTTGTCCTTGAAACTAGTAATTTTGGCATGTATTAAATTCACTCTAACTTTATAGCTTATGCATTTTCTAAAACATTTTTGAGGATTTGAGGAGCAACAGTAGAAACTTTTTGGAGCATTATATCTCATTTTTTGGATCATTCATGTATTAGTCCATGGAGCTCTTGTTGTAACTTTGGCTTATGGATTAATGAAATATGGGTAATATTGCTAGTGATGCACTCTCTTGATATTTATTTTACACTTTTCGTTATTATTCAATTTAAAATTATTCGATAAATTCATAAACTCATTCAATAAGGTCTTTAGCGAGCTTGCTCGTTGTCCGGTCTTGACTCATGTATGATTGGATTGTGACAAAACATATCAAAATCAAAATCCGAATTGAGAGCCAAAGTATGAGAGTATTAATATTGTGTAACTTGTTTTCTGGTAATATTTCCTTTATATAGTGATTTCTTTATCTTTTCCGGAGCATGTAAGACCACTTCCCAATAAGAGAATTTAATGGAGTGAGGTTTGACTAAATTATACATTTATCGTCATATTAGTGAGTCATGTATTTATTCTTTCTTTATTGCTTGACACATTTTTTAGGACTTTCACTATGTTTCGATTAACTTCATTTTTTATCGTTATATTGTCACTTCACTGTTTTAAATGTCTTTCTTTACAATGATTGTAATTTTTTATCCCGGTCATTTAATTAATTACGAATTCTCGTCCAAATCGATCTTCAAGTGAATCATATATAATCTG
>NMUG010000458.1:0-22327 GCA_002855965.1 Monotropa hypopitys | reverse complement strand
GAAAGGCAAATCCAGGAAGAAGGTGAAATGTTGGAGACTGATGAAGAGTCCCATTATAAACCAAAATATGAAAATTATCTGTGCTTGAGATGTGACCAAGAAGTTAAATCTGGAGAAAAGGTAATAGCAGGTAAAGAAAACACTGGAGCCTATGCAAAAGGAGCCATTAGGTTCAATACAATGGGAGGAAGTGACTTACAGATATATGTTGGTCCAAAACTAATTTATGAAGGACAAGATCCTGAGATTTTTATACCTTCAGAATCTATAAAATGGTATGGAGAAGATGATGGACCCTTTTTATTCAAAGGGCAACCTGTCATTCCAGCATTTCCAGGGAAGCCAGACATGTCATTCATATACCCACTTGTATACATAGGTGGACGAGGAAGAGGCCTATATAGCAGAGGCAGAAGAGGTGTACAAAACAGGGGTGGATATCAAGGAAGAATGATCATACCACCAAATCATGATCACAACAGGTGGGAGGAATTAAGGCACCCTAAGTTCCCAGTCAACAGGGAATACACACCAATCTCTAATACCCAAAAAAGAAGATTGCAAAGGAAATTTTCAGAAAGGGAAAGAAGAGATACACAAATGGAGGATAGAATGAGAAATCCATCAAAAAGGATACAAAATCCTGATTGGAATAAGAAGAGGATTCCAAACCAATCATTTCCTTTGGTATGGAACAGACAAGCAGAAGATATTTTGCCCAAATAAAAAAGCCTTAATAACAGGCTGGTTTTTCCTTCAGTCGGGTCACCTAATCACGGTATCCTGCCTCGGACTCGTTGAACCCGCGGTTGTACCCTGCTTCGACATCGGCAGTCGTCTTATTTTTCTGCTCTTCCAACTCTGCCTTCATCCAAAGAACCTTAGCATCGGCAGCAGCGATGCGAGCATTCTTTATGTTCAGATCGTCAACATTTCTTTGAACTATTGTTTCAAGAGCCGTGGCCTTATTTCTCAGCTCGAGCGAGGAGCTCTCTGCCTTCTCAAACTTCTTACGGCCTGCCTCAGCCTCTCTCTCAGCAGCCCGGCGGGCAGCCTGGACATCACTGATGTGTCGGTCCATACTAGCGCCAGCAGCCATCATCTTTAAAGAAAGTCAGAAATTATTGCAACTGTACCGAAGTAAAAGAGAGAATCTGAAAGCAATCAATAAACGATCTTACTAAGGCATCTTGGTACATCATCTATCGGAAGCAGGTCCGGGGGCCTTTGGGGAGCCGCTCCATCTCCCTCGATAGGGTGAAGGCTTAGAGTAGTGCCATCGCCACAGACGGACACTCTGCTAGCAGGTTGCCCCTCATCGGTCTCAACACCCTCGTAGGAGAGCTTGGGCGCCCATGCCTGTATCGCCCTCTCAGAAGATCCCGCCATCTCAACAGTCGCAGAATCAGGAACAGACGTCTTCTCTGCTGCAGATGCAGAGTGTTCGGTAGTAGGCGCATCCTCAGACAGTCGGACCCTCTTCTGTGCCCGAGCATCCCTCAGCTCGGCCTCTGAAGGAGCAACTCTGGTCCAGCCCACCGACACCTCCTTAGTGAAAGACATTAATGGATCAACATCTATGGCGACAGGCTTATCGCCGAGCACCTCTTCCTCTAGATCAACGATCTTTCGGGGCCCCATCTCTTCTTCGACTAGGGGGAGATGATGACGGTTCGGAAGGGTGTGAACCAGAAGCTTCTGCAGGAGATGGCCGAATCTTAAGAGTATGGGTATACGAAGGCGTATACCCCAGCAAAGTTGGAGCCGACTACCGTTCCCTGGGAAGCTCGCAGGCCGTCCTGACTCTGTCGGCATCAGCTTTGTTCTTGTAATTGCTGAGGTGACCGGAGTCTGCAAAAGAAGACATAAAATCAAAATACATCAACAGAAGATAAAGGTGTGGTAAAGGAAGCAATGCATACTCGGGGTGCCCCTCTAGAAGGGAATGGTGAGATCCCCCTCCGGAGTGAAGAAATTGCCAGAGACAATCATAACGTCATCGGCATACTTGTCAGAGTCTGGCAGATCAGTAATGAGGCTGACCTGGTTGGGCCTCCGGGCAAGGTAATATTTCTCAGACTTCTTGTTGAAGCCGACCAAATAATTGTCGAAGATATCCTCGAAGCTGAGTCAGTCCGCCCGATGGAGGGTTTCGTTTAGCTTCACCACCCCCATCAGGATACGAAAGGTGTTCACCGTCACTTAGGACGTCGTAATGCCGAGCTCGCCGAAGAAACAAGTCAGCCACGGGTGAAGCGGGAACCTCATTCCCCCTCTATGACAGAAATGATGGGGATGTGCACATACTCCGGCCCCGACTCTATATCGCTGATGGGAGCAAGCATAATGTTCACATCGGAAGGGATCTCCCACTCCTCCCTGAAGGCCTGAAGATCAGTTGGAGACTCCAGAAGCTGCTTGAACTTGTCGGACCTCTTCTTCAGCACCATTGATTGGATCTGAAAAGAACAAAAACAACAGGGCATCGTTAGTCAGTCCATCATCAGCCCGCGCAGTTAATCACAGGGAGACCATTGGATTGGCCTTCGACCAACATCCATGGCCAGTTCGGCTCGGCCAAGAATAGATTGAAAATGTTCATCTTCATCAACAGAGCCCATAAATGTTCAGAGAAGTTTCCAGGCCCCACAGATGGCGAGGGAGATGAATCCCAATGAAAGACGTCGCAGAATCGAGGGTAAAACAGAAAGAAGTGAACGACTAAAGAAAGGAGGGGAGAGTAGTTACCTAGATCAAAGTTGCTGCTCGAAAACGCTTGAAGAAACTCGTTGGAAACTAGACTGGAATGGTGGCCGAAAATTGCCTGGGGCTATCAAAAATCGCCTGGGGGCTGCTGGAAATTGCCTGGTGCTGAGAGAGGAAGAAGCAAACGGAGAGGAATCAGAAACCCTAAGGATGCTTTTATAGGAGGTGACCTGGGATTCAAAACCGGGTGACCGGCCCAACCGCCTCAGCTGGTCACCACACTTTTTCATCATTGTCCTGCCTCGAAACTTGTGCCGAAGCCACCAAAAGTTATCCATGTGTACACGTTGTCCCATCCGCCGCAGAGCCGACCAATGACAGCTCACCACGTGGACTGCCCAACCGTCATTTCTAGAGCCAACAGTGCTGATAACTGTCGACGTAATTTTTGACGGACATGCCAACAACGTAGAAGGCGACACATCATCAAATTCAAATTGACAGTTCATAAAGGTGTTAGAGGTCAACTTCCACGACATTCCATTGGTCCGGTGCTCCTTTTCTTTGGCACCAGCATAGCCCTTCGGTGCTAGATCAATCCTGCTTCGGCCAAAGGGGTTGAGGGGCTATTGTTTTGGGCCGAACTAAAGAGAGGCCGGAGCCACGACCTCCTCCGGGAGGACTGCAACACAGGCCAGCTATCAAGGGGCCGAGAAACTAAGAGCCGGCAACAGGAGCTCCCTAGGGCTCGCTCCAGAACTGGAGCCTCATAGACCAGGGATGGTTCCCAGCCAGTAATACAGCCAGCCGAGGTCATACGACTGAGCAAAGGCGGAGGCCGACGGAAGGGGGCTTCCCCGGGGCTTACTTCGGCATGGAAGGTTTACTGTCCAGGGACAACTCCCTACCAATGATTGACCGTACCGAAGGTTGCTCCTTTGGACGATCAGGACAAATACCTCGTCTGCAGAGAACATTCCCTCGGGAGACAACATCCCGAGTTTTATGCACATGGCAGACATACGCATGACATAGAGATCAGCTTTTTCGTAATTCCCGCCGCATGCCAGACATGCTTTTCAGCTTTTCTTCCGCCCAATGCTGTCAGGCGGTGCCGCCTGACATTGTCAGGGCCGACCTGTCGGCCGGATGTTTAGATGCACATGGGGATATATGCATTGTCCGAGTATGCAGACTGGTGGTTCACTTGCACCGAAGTGCATGCCCTCCACTCACCGATGGCTCTATATAAGGGAGTTAGCATTCAATGCAGAGGTACACCTCCTCTCACTAGCCCAAGCACTGTACAATTTCTTTCTCTCTCTAGAATTCCTTGCTAACTTAGCCATCAGAGGGTCCACCGACGACATTCACCGGTAGCCTAACGTTTCCTTCTTTTGTAGCCAGGTTCAACCACTCATCTCCACCGCTATCAACCTATAACCATCGCAAGAAAGACTTACCCCCCCAATAGTTAGGTTGAAGGCTACCCTCGAAGGTCTTAAGTTGTAATAGTTAGAGGCCACCCTTGAAGGCTCCCGTTTGTAATCCTTGGGAATCACATTGTGGGGTTTCCTGTTCGATTAGTGGAATCCTTCACAAATTGTAAGAGAAGTGGTGTCACGCCCCCGATTTTCAAAACATTTTTTTAAATAAGATTTATACAGAAAATAACTAAGTACCACCACATAACTCAACCATACAAGCTTGAAAATCTAGGCATGAATAATAAAGAAATAAAGATGCAACCAAACCATAGAGTAAGGAGGGAAAGAGAAGTACAAGTATAAAGTTTTACAAACCTCCTACTCTATTACAAGCTCAAAAGAGCCTAAATGAACATAAAATAGAAAAGGGGCTTCTTCCAAAAAACCTTCCAAAAGCAAGCTATACATCACATCATCTAAGGGAGGGATCAACACCTATGGAGATAAAAAAGGGCGTATCACGCCAAAGTAGGAAATATCTATCATCTAGCATGTCCAAGACTGGCATGGACTCGTGTGTGAATGTAGAGCATAAAACACATGCATATGTACGAGACATAAACAATGGTAATGATCCACTACTATTATGTGACTCTAACCACATTACTTACATGCAAGCTGTATCAACAAGGACCACTAAACCAAATGCCCAATAAGCATGCATATGAATTTCCATTTCTTCCCATGATACACATGTATAGGTCCACCTTTTTATTTTCGATTTCACACAATGGATACCCCTTGGAATCTCGTCATAAGTCCATTCTAAGTTATCCCAATTATTTTATCCTTTGTATTTCATATTATGGATACTCTATGGAATCCCGTCACAAGTCCATTCCATGTTATCCCAATTCCGATTATCGTTGTGCCAAGTAACGTTGATAGGGTAGGGTTGGTTTAGTAGGTGGCCAAACCTACTAACCATTCCTTTCCGTCGTTCCCCAAGTATCTGCTGGGATAGCCAAGATACCCCCATTGTGCACAATGTCGTGGATGGCGCGACCATCCCGGAAACCCCGTCATAAGTCTGTTCCCGTATACAATACAAGTCAACCCCTATCATTGTTATGTTATCATGCCAAAGCTAGTCAATCACGTCGTTCGCATAATACATCGTGTCAAGTCAATTTGATTTGTTCATGTCTTAATTTCTAGCCAATGCTAGTCAATTCCATAAGAGGGTCATCAATTCCATTTATTTCATTCATGACTTAACAATACGATGATCGCCCCTACATGCAACCCATGTTCTTCACACATGACCAATATAACTAATGCATCAATCATACATCAATTATGCCCAATTGCATGAATACCAACTCAATTTGAACATATGACTATAATTGATCAAAAGCCCTAAATATAGAAATTAGGGTTCATGCAAATTTTGAGGGGTTTTCAACACAATGCCCAACACATAAAATTGAATTTAGAAATAGTAGGAGGCATCCCTAGAGACCACAAACCCACCACCAATTTCATGATTCTAGTCCCTAGACCCATACTAATTTTACCAACTTATGTAGGATACAAAATTGACTAAATTACAAACATTCAATAGGGAGAAGAAAGAAGGCACAATCTGGAACAATACTAGAGATAGACATATCCTACCTCAATGAAGCTTAAACCAAACCTTAGAACTTGAACCTAGACGGGTGGAGTCGATATGTAGCTTGCCGGAGAGCTCTTGACGTGTGGAGCAACCTTTCTCCTTGCCAAATCTTCAATGGGGGCTTAAAAAACTTGGATTTGTAGAGAGAAGTAAGAGGGTTTTAGAGTGAGAGGGTATAGGGAGGTAGAGAGAGTGTGTTGAAGTGTTATGAATGATTTTAGGTAATTCCTACGATTTTGGTTGAATTAAAAAGTGGGGGAGAAGACCAAAACACCCCAGCAATTTTCTACAAAATCACAGTCTGCGCAACCATAATCGGTTGCGCCCCAAATAGCTCTACCATTTGCGCTACGTGTGGTAGTTTCTCAAAATTTTCTGCAGGAAAGGAGGCACTACCGGTTGTGCCCCAAACTCGCGCTACCGGTTGCGCTACGCTCAGTCAAAATGCTAAAACTGCTATCAAAGATTTTGGGGCCTAATTTCTTCGTCCGGACTCCGATTGACGCGATTTAAGTTGCATTGGGTTCGTAATCAAATCCCCTATTACATTCTAGGGTCAAATACCTTACAGGATTTGGAGATTTAAAAACCATACAAGATCCACATGGCGATTTAAATTGCGAATTACATTCCAGAAAACGTTTATAAAATATGAGTCATGACAAATGGACGTAGGTAGGGAGAGACACACCATATTCAAGACTGTGTTTATTGAACATTATCGTTTATTACAAGCGGACACTTTTGCTAGATGGAGATGTGAATGGCTAGACTCTGGTAAGCCCAGTATGACAGAACAATATCGTTGAGTAACTATCGAATAACAAGTGATTCCCTTAATAAGGAAGAATAATAATTGATGAAAATAGTTGAAAAACTGAATAGATGAGATTTAGTATGATACTTGCATTTTATACTTGATGGTCTTTGTTTTTTGTTATTCAATATACTTCTCATGTAACTAATGCATTCCTAGATTTCTTGTATTTATTCTATTTTACTTGTAAATCCATACACAGGACATTGACGATAGATGGGTCAGTCCACTACAATGTCCTTTTTCTTGGGAAAATCCTTCTTCCAATGTCCTTTATGATGATAATATGCACAATCATCTTTAACAATCTTTCCTGAAGTAGAGCCCATCCTCTCTTGGATTGGGAGTTGCACCTATTTTTACTATCCTCTTTATTTTCAGACTTGTGTCTGACAGATAATGCTTCACTAGATAAGTCTCCATTGGCCTATTTATCTTTCTTTCGATACTCATTATTCATGAGTGCATTAGAAATATCATCATACCTGATTGTGTTCTTCCCATACATTAAAGTAGTATACAAATGATCATATTGACCAGGAAGGGAATTTAGTAATAGAATCAGTAAGAATTTTATTATAATCAGTAAGATGCTCTATCATGGTTGTACCTGGTCTGTAACTAAAATGGAAGAGCTTCTTTTTCAGATAAAGGCTATTCTCCACGCTCTTGGTCATGAACTTGTCCTCGGGCTTTTTCCAAGATCCTTCACCTTTGTTTCTGACATAACAAATACTTCTAATCCTTTACGAGGCATAACTTGATGAAACCACATGCATGTCGATTGATGTGATCCCAATCTTATCATTAATTCCTTCAAGCTTGTCCTACAAAGTAAAATCCAACTCATGTTGGATCAGAACATTCAAAACTTCACACTGCCATATGCTGAAATTATTAGTACCATCAAACTTTTCCACATTGGACTTTGCATTTGAAAGAAGAAGCCTAGATGTCCCAGGCCTGTAACTAGAAACAGATTTGGGAGAGGAGAAATTATTCTCCAAACGGTCTCACATTGCATATTTGTCTTAGTTTTGAAATTCTTGGCCCGAGACAATCGCCAGAAGCAAACCCTAGATTTTAACCCAGAGATCTCATACTAGTTTGTTGTACGAAAGTAGTAGAAACAAACATAGATGCGATTGGTTGCATTAATAAATTGAATGAATCTGATGCGGAAGAAACACGTGACAGAATTGTTAGCGTACCATTCCTAACATTTTACTTCGAATGAGAGATCCAAACTCTTGCGCACAAGAGAGAGGGAGATAGAAACGTGAGAGGGAGAGAGGTATGCGTGAGAGAGAGGGAGAGGGAGAGGGAGAGATAGGAAAGTCAAAGAGTAAATTTCATTCAATAATTTCAAAAGATATTACAAGACTCCATATATAGGAGTAGGGTCTAACTTAATTCAGGAAATACATAAAAATGAAATAAAATCATTCAAAAGAAGATAAGGAAACACAATATTTGATATCTTGCCTAACAAATCTGAAATCCTGCCAGTCTGGTTATCGATAACCATATAGATCTGGTTATCGATAACCAGTGATGCTTGGTGCCCACATATGTTGGGTTATCGATAACCATGCTAGCAGGTTATCGATAACCAAAGTTGTGGGATTTTGGCTGAGGAGTTTGGGAAGGCTAGGTTAGCAATAACTATGCAAGGCTGGTTATCGATAACCAGTTGCTCAGGAATTAGGCCTTTGACTTCTTGGGTTTTACTAGTTTCGCCGGTTTCGCTTGGTCCAGTTGCCGTAGGAACTCCGTCGCTACTTGTTCACTTTGTGTCTTGGGATATCGATATTTTAATGGTTCTTGGTTTAATTCCCAATTTCCAAATAATGTGTTCTTTGGTTTTCCCCGGTTCTTTTGATTTCAGCATTGCACTAAAAGTTGTCCTACATCAGTCCCTCTTTCTTCAAGAGAACTCGACCTCGAGTTCAAGTTTGGATAAAACGACATCTCCCCATTACAATCAAATAAATCATCAACATTAAAGATCTTAGAAATCTATAGATAGTTGGGAAGATCAATCACATAAGCATCATCCTCAAGATTCTTCAGAACTGGATACAGCCCATACTTTCTTGGTTGTAGCTTCCTATAGGTCCCCAAAAGGAATATCTCCTTTCGTAAAATTACCATTACTGAATCTCCTCCATTGAATGATGGGGCACATCTTTGTTTGTCAACTTCAATCTTGTTCTCGATAATCGTGTTAAAATCCACTTTCTCTGAAATCAACTCCTTCTCCTCAAACATCTCTGTAGTATTGTCCACAAAAATATTTTTCTTCGAGATTTTGAAATCTAAAACAAGTTCTTCCCCCATACTTGTGATGGATAGGAAAGATGAGCAATCATATTTTGTGGGGTGAACGTCTTGCAGAGGAGGAATTTTATTGGGAATATCCTCAATTAGTTGCTCTACAAACTCCTCTAATAAAGGTTCTGGTTCTGTAGGCACTAAAATCTCTACCTCCTTTTCTGATACAACCACTTCTTGAACCATCGTAACTGAAACTTGTTCTGAATCTTGATAATATGTTATGGCTGTATTTCTGTAGGCACTACTATCCTCGATTTCTTGTATATTATTACGATTTCCAAATCGATTAGATTCAGAGGTGTAATAAAAATTAGATCTAGTACCTTGCCGACAATCCTGGTAAGGACAGAATAAATATTCTTCATAATCTGGTGACAAGAATCTCCCCATCATAAGACATTTCATTCTGTGCCAAGATCGCACAGAATCCTTTCCCTGTCATCGTTGCTTATTTTGTAATTGGTCCCACCAAACAACGGCACCACCTTTGAGTTTGTATATGATTATTTTTACCATATTGGATTCAGGGACTTCTATCATGCTTAGAAAATGCTTAATCTCTGAAATCCAATCAAGAAAATATTCGATTGAAAGATTACTGCTAAAAGGTGGGAGATCGACCTTTAGGCGATAATCGTCAAACTAGTATTGAGGTCGTTGACAGCCTATACATTCGTCTTCCTCTTCAAGTTCTGACTCCTCATTGTCAGAATCACTGGATTTTGGGCATCTCCGGTGTGGTTGTGGTTGTGGATGTGTATGAACGGGTCGGCATTGGTCAAATCCTCTGGCGCGGTCTTCATTCGGGTTAAATGGGTGGCGTTGGAAAAATCCCCCATACGAATCTCTTGACCATGAACCGGTCCTTGGTTGATAATGAGGATCAATGAACGGGCTGCCTCACGGAGTTCGACAAGTTGTTCATGTTGATTTGCAAGCATCTTCCAAATTTTGGCAATACCACAATCTTCGTCAGTGGTTGTATTATCTCCTGTGTTGGGTGACATTGAGTCAGGTGGAACCTCGCTCTGATACCAATTGACGCAGCGCAAACACGTCAGAGAATCGTTAGCATACGATTCCAAATGTTTGATCTCGAATAAGAGTTCCAAACTCTTGAACATAAGAGAGAGGGGGAGATAGAAATGTGAGAGGGAGAGAGATAGGCGTGAGAGAGAGAGGGAGAGAGATAGAAAACTCAAAGAGTAAATTTCATTCAATAATTCCAAAAGATATTACAAGACTCTATATATAGGAGTAGGGTCTAACTTAATTCATGAAATACATAAAAAGGAAATACAATTATTCAAAAGAAGAAAATGAAACACAATATTTGATATCTCTCCTAACAAATCTGAAATCCCGCCAGTCTGGTTATCGATAACTATATAGATCTGGTTATCGATAACCGGTGATGCTTGGTGGCCACATATATTAGGTTATCTATAACCATGCTAGCAGGTTATCGATAACCAAAGTCGCGGGATTTTGGCTGGGGAATTTGGGAAGAATGGGTTATCGATAATCTTGCAAGGCTGTTTATCAATAACTAGTTGCTCGGGAATTAGGCCTATGGCTTCTTGGGTCTTGCTGGTTTTGCCGGTTTTGCTTGGTCCAGTTGTCGTAGGAACTTCGTTGCCACTTGTTCACTTTGTGTCTTGGGATATCGATATTTAAATAGTTCTTGGTTTAATTCCCAATTTCTGAATAATGCTTTCTTCGGTTTTCCCCGTTCTTGTGATTTCGGCATTGAGCCAAAAGTTGTCCTAAATCAGAATCACAGAAAATAGAAGAAGAAAGAACAACAAAAACATAAATATTTAATGTAGTTTAGTATATGACATGTATATGTACATCCACGAGCAACTAAATATTAAAGAATTTTATTATCAGAAGAGAAACAGATGTCTCGAAAGACTACAAATGTGAACGATGATATTCTCACAGTACTCTCTACAACATATGATTTGGAATATCAATGATATACTCTCACAACCAAAAAATCTTTCATAAGATTCTCAAAACATGTACAAAGATATATAATAATAATTCACAAAGTTTCCTTATGTGATTTGGAAACTGCTAAAACCATCACAATTTCGCTCGAATGAGTTCACAGTCGTTCGAGCGAAACTCCACTCGCTCGAGAAATAGCATGTCGCATGACTCCAACGATTTGGCTCGTTCAATGGCAGAACCAGAACAAAATTTTACCATGTGCTAATAAAAATTTAAATGAATTAAAGGTATTTAGGATGAACTAATTATAATTTGTGTATTATTTTATATGTAAAAAATCAATAAAATTTTAAATACACCTGGGCTTAATCCCTACACACCTTCTTCATAGGTATGCCCTTGGACCCGTCTAATGTGAAGGTGTTGGTTCGAATGGAATGTCACCTCGCTCGAGCAAATCAAAAACCGCTCGAGTGACTCCCAATCATCCGATCCCAAAAGTTTTCCCAAATTGAACCGAATATCAACATTGCCCTAAAATGCAAACTAAAAGACAAAATTTTGAAATGCAAATTAGATGCGGCTTGATTAAAAAACCCAAATAATTTTTACCAGGAATTAACGAGAAACTAATTAAGAACAATCTAACCTAAAAATCTTGATAACAATACCGATATAACCAAAGGGGTTGGGCGAGTGATCGTTGCCTGGGACCTAGGAGTATGCTCTTCCTCTAAGTCTCAGGATCAAAACCCCTTGAAAACATCCTTTCCTTTGGTACAGTCACACAGAACTTTGCTCTGGCTATAAGCAGAGCCCCCGATAGTTGACATCGGGTTTGATTCTTCTAGAATTAGGTATGGTGCACGTAAGCTGACCCGATCAAAAAATACCAATATAAGACTGCACAAGGAGATGCCTGGGACGAGTACCTCAAAATTCCAATATAACTAACAACGTTTATAATATTGCAAGATCATTCCGATATTCATTATCATGGGTGATAAGTCGTGCTGAGCTTAGAGCTTAGTGTCGGGAATAGGGCCTCAGGTCAGCCCTGAGGTCATGGATATTCTGACCTTATCATTGGGACCTCAGCTGGAGGACTAACAATGATGAGAAGACCTTAGTCGCCGAGCTGAGCCCAGCGAGTGCAAGTCTTGGTCCTTAACTAATCTTTCCCGCCTATTCATTATTTGAAATAGAGGATCTGCGGGGTCAAAATGGAAGTGCGAGATACTAGCCTATAATTACGGGAGCGTGCGTGATGGATAAGGAAACGTTGCAGAGGTTTACGGAAGCTTTCCTAAAATGGAGGAGGGATATATAATGCACGCACAGACTATGATAACGGTATGAAAAACTTTCTATACTCAAACTCTTTCTCAATTTCCCTTTCTCTTTAATTGAAACACAACTGACTTAAGCATTGGAGGATCATTGGCAGGTACCACACCGATGTCAAGAAGTGTGATTGCATATTATATGGGATTTTCAGGCGTTTCCCAGGTCGGCTATAGGTGAAACACCATACTCTCTGGCCTTTGGAGCAGAAGTTGTAGTACCCATTGAAGTGAAACTGCTCAATTACAGATCTGTTTCGCTAGATGAAATCGAGAACGGGGAAGAGCTCAGGGCCGAGCTAGATTTAATTGAGGAAAAAATGAGCAGGGCAAAAGCAAGGGTCGCGATTTATTAGCAAAGAATGGTGAAATACCACAACTCCAAGGTGCAGCCCAGATCGTTTCAGCCCGGTGACCTGGTCTTGAAGAAAGTTGATCCCACAGGAAGGAAGGTAATACAACTCCTGCCCAACTAGGAAGGACCCTATCAAACTCTCCGACATTCCAAAGCGGGTGCATATCAGTTAGGGACCTTAAAGGGCAAAAAATTGCCAAATCCTTGGAATGCAGAACATTTAAAGAAATATTACAGGCAACGTTAAAGCTGGAAGCTCACTGAAGCTAAAACTTATCATCTTCATGGCATTTTATCTCAAGCTGTCTTTCTCATGACATTTTGTTACAAATAAGAGCTGGATCTTGACTTTAAATTACAATTGTACTACTTTTTATGATATCAACTCTCTTTAATAGATTGTATTTACAACATGCTTAAGTATGGATACAAAATTTTGTTCATTTCCCGTCCATTATATATCCATGAATGTGTAATTAAGTGCTACGGCACATATGAGCTCATCACTATGGTACATCTCAGCTTCATGCTAAGGCATGACCTAAATTGCTAAGGCAAAAAGTGTGAAGGCACAGCTAAAGGCTATCACTAAGGTGTAAGCTCAGCACCATGCTAAGGCATGACCCGAATTGCTAAGGCAATAAGTGCTAAGGCACAACTGAAGGCTATCACTAAGGTGTAATCTCAGCACCATGCTAAGGCATGACCCGAATTGTTAAGGCAATAAGTGCTAAGGCACAGCTAAAGGCTATCACTAAGATATAAGCTCAGCACCATGCTAAGGCATGACCCAAATTGCTAAGGCAATAAGTGCTAAGGCACAGCTGAAGGCTATCACAAAGGTGTAAGCTCAATACCATGCTAAGGAATGACCCGAATTTCTAAGGTAACAAGTGCTAAGGCACAATTGAAGGCTATCACTAAGGTGTAAGCTCAGTACCATGCTAAGGCATGACAAAAATCGCTAAGGCGAAAAGTGCTAAGGCACAGCTGAAGGCTATCACTAATGTGTAAGCTCAGCATCATGCTAAGGCATGACACAAATTGCTAAGGCGAATAGTACTGGAGCACAGTTGAACTAAACACCAAGGTGTGAGCCTGGCACCATGCCATAGCATAACCTAAATCGCTCAGGCAAAAAGTGCTAAGGCAACAAATGAGCTGTGAATATCATGATGAGGCACAACAGAATGTAAAACCGCATAGCATTAAGAACCAAGAAGTTAATTGTTGATATCACAAAAATCCAATACATAACAAAGATAAGAGAAACACAAAGCTCAGTCGGTCAAAAGGTTCATAAGATCAGAAGGGGTGGAGGAAATTAAAGCTTATAAAAGATGGTCTCTACTTTTCCTCAACAACTCTGTTAGCTACCTCTTCCATTATCTCCGTAGCTGCGAAGGTGATAGCATCCTGAACTATCCTGTTAATCATATTAGGAGCTGAAGGATCTTCAGTAGCAGGGTTGAGATTCTGAGAAGTAACCTCAACACCCAGATTGTCGTCTTCCTCACCCACAGCTGTTGAATCTTCCATGATTATCTCAAATTGTTGGGTGCTGAAGTCCAAATCTGGGTATTTGTTAATACATTGTCGCCGCATCTCCTCAAAGCCATCAAAGTAACTCGACGTCACCTCTTCCATATGCTCCTGTTGCTCTCTACTTCAGATTTGCCGAAGTTGATTAAGGCATTCTTCAGCTTTGACCATGCAAGTAGAAGCTTTTTCTTCCTCTTGGGCTCTCTCAACTGTAGCCTTTTCCAAATCCTCAGACAAACGAGCACAATGGGCCACCTCAGCCTTCAACTTCTCCTCCTCTGCTTTCAACTTTTCTTCAACAGCCATTTTTTCCTCTACAAGTTGTTGAAGCTCCATTTCTTTCTTCTTTACTACTAGGGAAGCAGAGTCCCTCTCCGACTGAGCTTGTCTGATTTGGTGTTCGATGTCTTGATTCTTCTTGATCAGCCTCTCTTGCTGTTGAGAAGCTTTGAATATCTCCTGGGCTATATAAAATCCCTTGGCAAAAACCTAATGCATAAGATAAAATAAGCATTTTTATAAGATCTGCTTCTAACACCAGTGAGAAATATGTAAGAAATCATACCTTACTCATTTCAATTAAAAACTCCTGACATACGGCAGCAGGAGGTTGGTCAGTCATATACTTCAGGTCAGACCGGGATGCTATGCACTTAGCCTTTGTTAAGGCATGATCATCATCAAAAAGCACCATGGGTCCATCATCTTCTACCCGAGCTTGTTTCCCTTTGTCCTTGCTCCCCTCAGAGGGAATCACCCTTTATCTCTTTAGACCAGCTTCTGATGATTGAGGCCGCTCAGTCCTACTTCTCTTTGCCCCAACTACCTCAGTAGGTGGAATTGGAGGCAGAATGGTAGCTAAAGGGACAGGAGGGAAACATCTTTGGAAATCCCTTCTTTGGTTTCTTCCTCTTATCAGCAGCCTGACCGGGCACCAAGTTTCCTCGGTCAGCTTTCAACTTGGCCAATACCTCTCTGCTCAGTTTAGGGGCCATTTCCTTTTCTACTGCTTCTGAAATACCAAGAACAAGGTAAGGAATTAGTCAACATCATGATCAAAATGGAGTGTGTATAAATACCTCTTTCTAGGGCTAAGGCCTCACTTCCAACTTCTGGACCAAGAAGGTGGATTGAAAGGCTTTCTAACGAAATGAGCTGATCCAGCTCGTGGATTTCATGTGCTTCAACACACTTAAGAAATTCTGCATCCTCCGAAGAAAGGCCGGTCTTCTGCCTAGCTGAATTATGAAAGAAAAAGGTAAAAGTTAATAACCAAGCATGATAGAGGGAAACATGCAACCGATTACACAAGAGAGGTATTCAATGCTCACACAAGGATGAGGGTACCCCCCATTTTCTCTAAATGTAGGGAGTGAGCTCTTCTTCCCAGCTCTGGTACTCCCATCCTAAACCACCGATGTAAAAGAACTTGTCCTTTCATTCCTTGACTACATAGGGTAATTTGCCAACTATAGCAGGGGATTGTGGCTTTTTCTAAAATACCACCATGCCTCGGTGTGCGAAACTTCTTTAATTGCAAAGAGATTGCAAAATGAAGACACGCTCAGGGATTTCTTACCATCTGAAGTAGCCAGCCACAAAACGGCGCAGCTTACAAGAAGCCTATAGCCATTAGAGGCCAAACTGCCCAGGGGCAAGGCCAAACCTAGAGACGATTTGCCTAATGACCATAGGGAAAGGGAGACGTAATCCAGCCTCCAGGGCATCCTGGTAAATGAAAATTTCGTTGGGAAAGCGGTCACAAGCTCTCTCATCAGAGTTGGGAACTCTAAGGTGAACAGAGTCAGGAATTTGGAATCGCCTACGTATTACCTCCAGGGCATCAGAATCAAGGGTAGAAGAATGAGAAAAAGCGAAACAATCGAACTTTGGCCTAGGGTATGGGGCAACAAACGACTGACCAGAAATTTTGGCCATTTCGATTCCAGAAGCGAGAGGACCTAATATTGCTAAAACCCTAGTACCTCGACCCATAAGGGGCACTTCCTCATCCGTATTTTTTCTAACCGCAGTATTGTGTTCTGTATCAGACATGATTCTAGGACAACAGATATGCAGGAAAGAGAAGGGATGTACCTAGGATGTTTGTGTGGATGCTCAAGAGTTCCGTAAGGCAAAGTGCTGGCCAATGTCTCTTAAGGAACTGTGGAGGGGCTTATGCATCCCCCCAGAAGCATAGGAAACGACAAACAATCCCCACCGTCTTTTCATTCCTCTGTGGACGGTTTATGAGCGACCACGTGGCAAGAATGGGACATTTCATATTGTGCATTTAATGCTCATTAAAACCCAAAAGGTGGCGGCGTAATTCTCAAAGTGTTTTTACCAAAATAGCCTTACACCTACCCTGATAAAAAGAGGGGAGTAGCTGATAAGTCGTGCTGAGCTTAGAGCTCAGTGCCGGAAATAGAGCCTTAGGTCAGCCCTGAGGTCATGGATATTCTGACCAGATCATTGGGACCTCAGCTGGAGGACTAACAATGATGAGAAGACCTCAGTCGCCGAGCTGAGCACAGCAAGTGCAAGTCTTGGTCCTTAACTAATCTTTCTCGCCTATTCATTATTTGAAATAAAGGATCTCCGAGGTTAAAATAGAAGTGCGAGATACCAGCCTATAATTACGAGGAGCGTGCGTGATAGATAAGGAAACGTTGGAGAGGTTTACGAAAGCTTTCCTAAAATAGAGGAGGGATATATAATGCCCGCACAGACTATGATAACGGTATGAAAAACTTTCTGTATTCAAACTTTTTCTCAATTTCCCTTTCTTTTTTACTGAAACACAACTGACTTAAGTATCGGAGGATCATTGGCAAGCATCACACCGGTGACAAGAGGTGTGATTACAGGATCTGAAGAACAGCGGAGGAGGAACCAGAAATCGCCATCATAAATGGATTTGACTGGTTTTAGTTATATCACATGCATGTGGTGGTGCACTCCCCCAATAATTGTTCAATAATGTTAAGGAGTGGAGAGTATTCCCCACCCCATCCCTCACCCTAATTTAGTACACAACAGAATGGGACCTTATAGTTTTGTTTAAAATATTATTTTATATTATTCTGTAATAAATCAGTTGAATCGGATAATGTATAAAATTTCTTTAATCGTTTGAATTTTTATTCACAATTTACAGGATATATTTTCAAACGATTAAGAAAATTTTATACATTATCCGATTGAACTGATTTTTTACAGGATAACATAAAATAATATTTTAAATAAAACTCCAAAATCAGATTTTCCGTGCGGACCCAATTCTGAGGGTGGAGGGTGGGGTGGGGGATAGTCTCCACTCTATAGCATAACTGGTAATTGTTGGAGTTGAAGTTAGTACAAAATACAGAGTAAAGCAATCTCACTTTATTCTTTACTTAATAATGATAATCATAACTAAACAAACTATCACGCTCATACATCAATCACATAAACAATTCATAGTTGAAAAAGGTTATACCAAACCAGCCCTACCCAGGATTCAGATATTGTTAAAAATGGAAGAAATAAATAACTAAACAAAATTTTTATATCTAAAGGTGTTATTTATATTTTTAAGGTATTATGCTTTTTCTAATCTTATGTGATAGATATCAATTGATTTTATTTTATTTTAAAATTCATAACAAATAATATATTATGAGATACAGATGATTTTCTAAGAGATATTAAAAGAATTGAATAAATAAGTAGGGAAAAGTGAGTATATTATTGAAAAAACAAAATAAGAACAATGATGACAGCAAGTATTTTTTTAAAAAAGGCAACTTGAATTATTATATAGATAATTTAAACAACCCAAAGTGTGAAGAGAAAAATCCCATCAAAAAACTGAAAACATACAAACCGACAAAAATAAGGAGAATCAAAGAAATCTTATTTTTTTTGTTAATTTTGCCATGTAGTCTTAATCTACATTAATCACTTGATTTGGTGGCCTAACTTCTTATCCGTAAATTGACAGTGTGTATATGTGAGAGAAGTTTCTTTGTGAGTGTTGGTGATTGAGTCTTTCCTTGCTGTGGTTCTCGGTTGCTAGCGGTGGAGATAAGCGGCTGAACCTGACTACAAAAGAAGGAAACGCCAGGGTACCGGCGAATGTCGCCGATAGACCCTTCGATGGCTAAGTCAGGCAAAAAGTTCTAGAGAGAGAAAACAAATGGACAGAGCTTGAGCTAGTGAGAGAAAATGTAACTCTACATTGAATACTCCCTCTATTTATAGAACCATTGGAGAGTAAGAGACACGCACTTCGGCGCGAGTGTAATGATGTGTTGCGTCATGGGGCAGGGCACTTGTCCCCTCTGTGCGCCTGAACATCCGGTCGACATGTCAGATCTGACAGTGTCAGGCGGTGCCACCTGACAATATTGGGCGGCAGAAAAGCTGATAAAGCATGTATGCGCGTGCTGCGGGAATCGTGGAAAAGTTGATCTCTGTGTCAGGCATGTGTCTGCCATGTGCGAAAAACCCGGGATGTTGTCTCCGAGGAAATCTTTGCTGTGGATGAGGTGTTTGTCCTGCTCGGCCGAAGGGACACCCTTTGGTACGGTCAATCATCGGCAGAGAGCTGTCCCCGGGCAGTAAACCTTCCATGCCGAAGTAAACACTGGGGAAGCCCCCCTTCCGTCAGCCCCTGCCTCTGCTCGGTCGCATTACCTTAGCTGGCCGTACTACTGGCAGGGAACCATCCCTGGGCTGTGAGTCTCTAGTGCCGGAGCGAGCCCCAGGGAGCTCCTGTCGTCGGCTCTTAGTTGCTTGGCCCCTTGATAGCTGGCCTGTGTTGCGGTCCTCCCGGAGGAGGTCGTGGCTCCGGCCCCTCTTGGTTTGGCAACCCAACAATAGCCCCTCAACCCCTTCGGCCAAGGAATTTTGGCCGAAGCGAGGTCGATTTAGCACCGAGGGGATACATTGGTGCCGAAGAGGAGGAGCGCCGGACCACTGGGATGTCTTGGAATTTGGACCCTTGACAACTTTATTGAACTTCCAGTTTGAATTTGATGACGTGTCGCTCTCTATGCTGATGGCGCATCGGCCATGACGTCGCGTCAGCAGCTGTCGCTTCGTTGGCTTGTGTGTGCCTGATATGGCGGTTGGACAGTCCACGTGGCATGATGTGGTTGGTCGGCCCTGCGGCAGATGGGACACCGTGCGCACGTGTTGTCGATTTTGTAGCGCCAACACAACTTTTGAGGTAGGGTAATGATGACAACGTGTGGTGACCGGCTAAGGCGGTTCGGCCGGTCACCCAGTTTTGAACTCCAGGTCACCGCCTATAAAAGCATCGTTAGGGTTTTCCAGACTCCCCCGTTTGCCTCAGCTCTCATCAACCCTAGGCAATTTCCGACCACCGTGCGAGCGATGTCCGGCCACCGTATTTCCAGATCCCAGTGAGCCTCTTCAGCCCCCCTTTTCTTCATCTTTTCGCGACCCAGGTAATGATTCGCTGCCTCTTTTCACGCATTTAGTTTCTTCTTTGATTTTGCATCAATTTAGCGACGTTCCAGGCTTGGGATTTACCTCCCTGGTCATACATGGGGTCTGGAAACCTTCTGGACATTTTTGGGCATTGTGGATGAAGATGAACAGTCAAACTGTTATTGGCCGAGCCGAACTGGCCTTGGCTGTTGGTTGAAGGCCAAGCCAATGGCCTTTCTGTGCTTAACCGCGCGAGTTGATGTCGGACCGACTGACGGTGCCCTTCTGCTTGTGTTCTTTTCAGATCTAACCAAATGACGTCGAAGAAGAGGTTCAAAAGGTTTAGGCAACTATTGGATTCCCCTACCGATCTTCGAGACTTCAGGGAGGAGTGGGAGATCCCGGCCGACGTAAACATTATGCTTGCTCCTGTCGGCGATACAGAGTCGGGGCCAGACTATGTACACATCCCTATCATTGCCGTCGTAGAGGGGGGTTTAAGTTCCCGCTTTACCCGTGGCTGACTCATTTCTTCGGTAAGCTCAGCATTACACTGTCCCAAGTGACGGTGAACACTTTCTGGATCTTGGCGGGGGTGGCAGACCTGAACAGAACCCTCCCTCAGGCAGACCGACTTGAGCTTGAAGACTTCTTCGGATGCTACTTTGTCGGCTTTAATAAGTCATCGAAGAAGTACTACCTGGGCCGAAGACCTAGCCAGACCGGCCTGATCACTGACCTCCCAGACTCTAACAAGTATGCCGAGGACGTCATGATCGTCTCCGGCAATTTCTTCACTCTATTGGAGGACCTCACCATTCCTTTCTAGAAGGGCGCCCCAAGTATGCATTACTTCCTCTGATCGCATCTTTTTCTGTTCATGTTTGCTGATTTTATGTCTTCTTTTATAGATGTCGGCGTTCTCAGCAACTACAAGAACAAAGATGTTGCTGACAAAGTCCGGATGGCCAGCGAGCTTCCTAGGAAATGGATGTTGGCTCCAACTTTGTTGGGGTATACGCTATCGTATACCCATACTCTTATATCTCGTCCAGCTCCTGCTGAAGCCTCTAGTTCACATCCTGCCGCACCGTCCTCGACTCCCCCAACCGAAGAAGATATGGGGCCCCGAAGAGTTATTGATTTGGAGGAAGAAGTCCTCGACAACGAATCTGTTACCGTGGCAGCTGAGCCCTTAGTGGCTATTATGAAGGAGGTGCCGGCAGGCCATAGCAGAGTAGACGAGATTATGAAAGAGGGACAGGATGTCTGAGGACGTGACCCCTGCCGAACACTCTGCATCTACCGTAAAGAAGACGACCGTTCAAGATCCCGCGACCGTTGAGATGGTAGGGTGTTCTGAGAGGGCGGTGCAAGCATGGGCGCCCAAGCTCTCATATGAGAGCTTCGAGGCCGATGAGGGCGACCTGCTGGCAGATCGCCCGGCTATGATGATGGCGCTGCTCCAGGCCTTCACCCTGTCGAGGGAAATGAAGCAGCTTTCCAAAGGGCCCGGACCTGCTTCTAGAGGATGATGTATCATGCCGCCATGGTAAGACCATTTATTGATTGCTTTCATACTTTATCTTTCACTTCAGCACGGTTGTAATGATCCTTGAATTTCTTTGCAGATGATGGATGTCGGCGCCAGTGTGGACCGACACATCAACGATGTCTAGGCTGCTCGCCGGGTTGTGGAGAGAGAGGTCGAGGCAGGCCACAAGCAGCTTGAAGAGGCGGTCAGCTCCTCAGTCGAGTTGAGGAATGAAGCCACTACTCTCGAGACAACTGTTGAAATAAATGTTGCTGAGGTGAATATGACGAATGCTCGCATTACTATTGTGGAGGCTGAGAATCTTCGGCTAAACGTCGAGCTAGAGGAGCAGAAGAATAAAACTACTGCTGAGGCCGAAGAGGGCTACAACCGGGGTTTTGACGAGGTCGGTGATGCAGAACGCAGCGGAATGGAAGTAGATAAGTGAAGGCCGATTCGGGTAAACTGACACCGAGGTGGAGGATGGATGGATTTTGAATGAAATCCGGTAGAGGCGGACAGATTAACACCGTAATCTGTAGAGGAATGATCGAACTAACACCGTAGCTCGGTAGAAGTGTTAGGAATCCACCTAACAGCACTGGAATCCACCAGCAGATCAGGAGTCCACCTGAAGAACCAGAGAGAAAATGCTCTGCTCCGAGGAATGATTTTTCTAATTATCAAAAAGTTGTATGTAACTTTACATCGTTTGGCTTATATAGCCACTAAGGATTACAATGAGGAAAACCCTAAATGAATGGCAGCTAATACAAACAAAAAGGGAAAAAGTAAATGATTACAATTTGTACAATTCCTAACAGAATCTGAAAAAGTAGTAACAGAATGTCAGAGGGTGTCGGGTGGTCCCCGTGTGGTCTCGTCCCAGTAGCTCTGCGGGAATACGACCGAGATGGGGTGCAGCTGTTGAGGCTGTGCTGACGTAGTTTCTTATGCCCAGCTGGTATGGGCTAGACTGGCCGGGCTGGTATGAAGCTTCTGGGGGCTGTGCGGCAAGTATGGTAGCTCGGCATCTGATGTGCGGGCATCTGATGTGCGGGATGGCAGTTCGGCAGAGAGTGTAGGCTGTGCGGTTTGATCAACAGGAGTGGTAGGTTGCTCGGCTGGAGTAAGGTTCTTCTCGCCAGCCCTTCTGAGGATACTTGTAGGTCCTTGTCCTACATCAGTCA
>NMUG010000457.1:0-22328 GCA_002855965.1 Monotropa hypopitys | reverse complement strand
TATATTTTATAAATTAAGGGGATTAATGTAAAAATATTATTACGGGCCGGGGACGGGGCGGGGATCGGGCCGGATGTGTATGTCCCCGTCCCCGGCCCGGCCCCGATTTTTTTTAAAAAATTTCCCCGTCCCCGTCCCTGAAAAAATCCCCGAAATTTGTCCCCGAACGGGCCGGGGATCGGGACGGGTACGAGCGGGCCGGGTCTTTTTGCCATCCCTAGTAATCACAGCGACCTGTGAATGGTCCAACTGCTCCAAGTAAAGTGCAAGAGACCCTACAAAAGTAGAGGGTCAGGAACCACCACCTGGTAGAGATAATCTATCTCTTACCGTCTATAATATTGGATACAAGTGTATGACAATGCAAGGAATGTAAACGATGCAATGCAATGGATCTCATTATAATAAAACATTTCTTTTTCTTTAAAAGTTCCACATTTGAATCATCGTAGAGAAAAGTAGTCAACCACTGTGTCTAACCAAGACTCGGGAGAAAAGAGAAGCAAAAATATCCAACGACTACCAAAACAGTTGCCTAGACAAGGCCAAAGAGAATTGTGTTCAAGTGTCGACTCACACTAGTTAGAAGACTCATTTTCCGTATATAAACGTGTTCCAATTCCCATTATAATCCAAGTATCATGTGTATCCCATTTTCGTGCCTTCTAGTAGGAGCAAGGCAAATATCAATCAACAATCACGGAGTATCGGCTAGTTCCGCATAGGAGCTCGTCAACTCCATGTCGTATCATTCTTTGTTTTCCCCGGCACACCGGGAGGGTCCAGTCAAACCCCCATTGCGCAATATCATGTCCAACTCTAAATAATGACACAAGGTAAGCAACCTGAATCATAGACATTCATCAGTATCCATATCCTCTTATAAAGTACAATGTCACATTTTCATTCGTTATCATCATTCCGTATGACCTAGGGCAACAACCTCCTAGTCAACGTACCAACTCAAAATGTGACCTTTTATTTCGTTATTTCCAAACCAATTCCATTTATTCACAAAACGTACATTTCCAAAACATTTCCGTTCATTTCCCAAAACATGTCATTCATTCACCAAAATATTCCACTAGTTCGATTTTCCACAAAACGTGTCGAAACATCATTTTAAACCCACCCACAATCTATAGGGTCCAAATCAAGTATAAACCCACCCACGCTAAGAGTTTTAAAAGAAGAGGTTTCCGAACAAGGTAGGAACAATCCAACCGATGCGATGCAGGATTTGAAAGGAAGACAACCCGCAAGGGATGGTCGCACAACAACTATGCCACCCGAATCACACCAAACGACCACAACGCCACCAAAAGAAGTACCGAACAACCAAAATCTCACAAACCAACCCGCACACACCTAGTGCGGCACCAGAATGACTAAGAAGTTTGATTTGAGACGCGCTGGCCAGACACCTTCTCAAAATAATCCTTCATGTTCATTCCTATACCACATGACACAGATTACGCACACCGGTCATGACAAATATCACCACAAACCAAGTCGGTGCAGTCGACTTTAAAGAGACACAGACATTCTACCCCAACACTCACAACACAGCTGCACCACACATCAGTAAGCTCGTCTCACTGATCACACCAACCACAAACCAATCCCACAATACACTCTCAAACAATCTCCAAAGAGAGACAACATCGCAGAACAGGATTGTCCAAACGTGAACGGACACAGTGCCAATGGATACGACAACAATCCGGATTCGCACGAAGACATGGCGAATAAGAACGAATGCAAGAAGACAAGCCACAAGACAAAAGTGCACCGAGTAAGGATACGATTCCCGAAAACAAGTTCTAGGAGGTAGATGAACCATTACGTGCAAGACGAACAATGCATCACAGCCACCTCAAGCACCATGACTATAAATGTACCATGAACTAGTGACAAGAAGATGGTAAAAGCCAGTCGCAACGTTAGAAGTTGGGAGCAAAATCAAGAAAATGTTCCGAACGACGCATAGCTTCCGCAATCGCAAATAAGTTCCAACGAGAAATACGATAAGTCAATCCACACACCACCGAAAAACAAGGAATTCTAGCGACGACCAGAATAAGGCACGAACGCATGCGACAAAGTCACCAACGAAAATGGTAGAGACCATCGATCGAGCAAATCAATCTACGAGAGTCGAAGAGTCAACTAGTACCCAAGGAACGACATCCACTCGTCGATCCCGCAACGGTCAAACAAAGAGGAATTTAGCATGCTGGATGAGACACACAGCCAACCACATTCCACACCCAAGACGAAGTGGAAGAATTACTCAAGCTACAATTTACCTTCTATAATCCTCAAGCTCAAATGAGAACGCAAAATTCTAACTCTCATCTTCAAATCCCGAACCAAACACACAAGTCATTTCGAGCCACCCATTAGGATATCCCCAAGTGCATCAAACACTAACTCTCCAAGTTCCAAACTCCAAACACTTATCTTTTAATCACAGAAACCCAAGATAACACGTTAACATTGCCACAATGCCTTATTTATTCCACCCAAACCATTCCTTCCTTCCAAAATAATGACTTCATGTCAAATCCGTATCCCAAACTCTAAGTCACCAAGCAAGGTCATTACACTTCCATCTCTTAATCCAAAATCATTTACCCCTCCACATTATCATCCAATAAGGCAAGAACCCAAGTACTTCTTCTAGAAAGATTCGCAAGATAGTCACACAAGTACTATCACTTCAACACATCAAGAGAAAACCAAAATCCTCAAACCACTATCCCAACCCATAACACAATAATCAACAACAATAAATCATCAAGCACACATCACGGCTCTCGACAGTAGGTCTAACACCCAAATCACCCAACAAGCCCAATCGACCAATCGAGACAATTCCAACACAAGGTGATCTCCCAAGTCATTCCGCAAGCCAACCAACCAAATAACCAATTTACCGACACGACCGGTTAACCAAATATCCAAATGACCAAACAACAAAATCGCCAAATAACCAACTAACCAAAGGAGCACTAACCACTGTGGACCAACACAACTTAGCCCTTTCCGAATGACCTCAAGTCACAACTCAAAGCTACCACATGAACAAGATACTATACTCGAATTCCTTCATCCTTCTCTCTCAATCAAGAAGTAACTGCAACCGCAAAGCACTAAGTCCAACATAAATCTTCAAGTAACCTCAAACCGCAAGTCAAAACTAACACTCGCATCAACTAAGGGTAAAGCGCCACCATCACTAACCTCGACCACTTAATACTAATCCCCAAGGAGGATCTACCAACCCAATGATATCTCACATCTCAAGTGAACCATACATGACCTCTGCCATGATGAGGCCTTACCATACTAAGACATCCTCACTTCCAAAGAGGTTACGATCGCAAGACCGCCAATTGCTAACATGTCAAGAAGCAACTATTAACCACAATCCCACAAGCAAGGTCATTCTAAGGTTCCACAACTCACACAAGGAACTATACACACTAGGGAGACCCAATCAATCCCAAGGTAAACAACCATCAACCGCAAGGCTACCAAACAAGAAGCCTATCACACAACGAGAATGGGAGCCAGAACTCGACCACGAGGAAACCAACAAGCCAAGGGGCAAGAGACAAGCTCCAGGTATCGACATCAAGAAGAGGGACAGAACCCAAGGCTCAATCACAAGGGCGCTACAAATTTCCAATCGCAAGAACGCCTATCAGACCGACATCAAGAGGAAAGACATCACTCTTACAAAGAGGAACCAACAATAACCTCGTCTAAGGTCAAAAGGAGAAACTCAAAGAATGATCATTCAACCAAATGCAAGATTATCATCCTCGCTAGGAGGGAAAACGAGAATCAACTCCACTGACTGCCGTAGGGTGCACCATCCGTTACCAGAAATAGGCTCGAAAGCCATGATGACGACAACAAGAACCTGCTTCCTACGGAGGGATAGACTCGACAATCCATAACTGTAACCACCCACGGCCGATATCGAGGAGCAAGAAGACAAATCATCATAAAAGCCAACGAAGGAACTCATTCGCGCTCTAAGAACTAGGAACTCGAAATGGTTCACCACGACAGAGTAGGTGACAACACTATCAACAAGAGGATATAACAGGAACACACATGTCCAATACCAACAGGATTCTCTAAAAAATTCCAAGACAGACCCGAAAGTCACCACAACAGAGATAGGAATTTCCTCAAAATCCCGAAATAACAACAACAAGACCAACTCGAAGAAGTAGACACCACAAATTTCCAAACCATTTTGTTATTTCGAGTTATAAAAACTTTGTTGTTTTATGAGATCCATGAATTCACACACATTCAATACCTAGATACACATGTCATGCAGCCTAAATGCAATCCCTTAGAGCTATACAAAAGAAACGGTGCACGCATTGAGACTAAACGTCTCTCCCAAAGTCTGAGGTAAATCAGAACGAACGCTCTGATACCAACTATAACACTCCCAAATTTTGGAACGTATTTTCATTTTTGAGAAGTGTTAAATAGGCAAAGAGTATACAAACGAAAAAGTAAAACATCCAATGCAACACACTAACCATCATTATGATTTTTACAATGATTGCCAAATACTGAAAGGAAACAAAGCTACAATGATGCGAATAGGGTTTTACATCATAACCCTTTACACAATGCATCAACCAAAAGGAAAGGGACCAAAATAGGATTTATAAATTTATCCTGTACAAGGAAGCCAACAGAAAAGAAAAAAAGTACATGACTGAAAAAAAGCAACCTATCACTACAGTACCGATGATCAAACCTTCTCTTTGCCTTTATGTGAGGCCTCAATGCCTTGCTCTTGCGCTCCTGTCAAACAATCATAATTTCAGTCCACAATGACAGAGATATGACAAGGAGATATGAAATCATTAAATTAACTCAATTCGAAGTATAACCATCTCCAAACAACTTATTAAAGTCTTAGAATAACCCCCAAGACCTCCCAAACATATACCAAGGTCATCCCCGAACCTCACACAACCTATGCTCTGATACCAAGTTGTAACATCCCAACTCAAATTACACAAAATTTAAATTTTTTCCATAAACCTCTTAATCAAATAAAACCTCAGTAATATTGTCAACATCAAACCACAGAAATAGGTAACTCCATAAGCATAACTCGAAGTAGTAACATGCCCCAAACCTCAAGGAAAAACGTTAGAGGTTGCAATCAAACTACTACAATCCTATTACAAACTTTTGAAATAAAGATATTAAAAGTCTAACAACTATGCTAAGTAGATGTCTCAAGCCACAGTCTTCCCAAGGGTCACCTTAGCTCTATGATCAAAATCCAAGCCTCAAATGACTTCAGCCTTGCAGTGGACCACAAACCTGCGACCTATTTCCAAGTCCAAAAACAAGGAAACAGAGTGTGAATATGCATCTTTAACTTCCAAAACACAAATATTTACTGTGATAGAAAATCATAATTATAGGCAGTTATGACTTTTGATTCAACCAGGCATCTCATACATGATGTTCTACATCTACCAATCAAGCCATCATTCAGGTAAATTGAGCATCCCATGCTCTAAAACCGCCACTACTATAAGTAGTAGTTCAAGCGCCCCGCGCAACAATCCTTTGGGTACGTCTCACGTACTATTGGACTTACAATGGTTGCCAACAATCGCCACCCGTCCCACGGAGGCATGCATAATACCTTTATATGTGCGTACTATGATTCTCATCACAACTCATGCATGTACTTCTATGCATATTATTCATCTCATGCAATCGTGTTATTACACATCAACTAAGTATTAAACTTCTCATGTCATAATGAAGAGTTAACTAAAAAGACATTGTGAATGTACAATTAAAGATGTCACATCCTTACACTCACCAGTACCGATGATCAAACCTTCTCTTTGCCTTTATGTGAGGCCTCAATGCCTTGCTCTTGCGCTCCTGTCAAACAATCATAATTTCAGTCCACAATGACAGAGATATGACAAAGAGATATGGAATCATTAAATTAACTCAATTCGAAGTATAACCATATCCAAACAACTTATTAAAGTCTTAGAATAACCCACAAAACCTCCCAAACATATACCAAGGTCATCCCCGAACCTCACACAAAACACCAAAAATCTGCCAAAAAACCTTGGAGGGACCGGTCTCCCAAATATCGAGAGACCGGTACCCTGCACCTCGGGACCTTTCTGCTGGCCAAGGGACCAGTCTCTCCCTTAGACAGGGACCGGTCCCCTACTCTTTGGGACCTCTCTGACGACAAAGGGACCGGTCTCCCCAAAATCGAGAGACCAGTCTCTCCTGGTGCAGAGTCCAAATTTCAGAAAATTGTTTTTGACGAACCCCTTCGTCTTCAACCTCCCAAACTCGATCTATTACCTCCAAAACTCAAAAATCAATTGTTTCAAAGTGATTCTAACATGTGTAGGCTAAACATAATCAATTGGTGGCTTTAAACATTCTCAAATTCCATGGATTCAACCTCAAAAACTAGGGTTCTTCCCAAAAACGATTTTGATGTTTAAATTTCGATCTAGGCCAAATGTGAAGTGGTATAGACATACAAACTACCTCAATGGCTTCACACTAACCTTAGGAATAAGGTTGGAGAAGACTCCTTCCTTTGATTTCTTCTTTAAAATCCTTTAAATCTTTAATTTCCCTTCTTCTTCCTTTGGCCTCTCCTTCTTCTCTCTCTAACCCTTTCTTTCAAAACATTTGTAGAATGAGAGAATGACTCTCTATAACCCCTAAAATCAGATTTTGCAAACAAAAGACCTATTTGCCCTTAATAAAACCTCCAAATTACCCTTGTCTATCCTTCACTTACTTATATATACCTAAGGTATTTAATAGAAATAAGAATTATGTGTAAATTCTATAATAATTCCCCATACTTCTCTTCACCTCCACTACAATTTTTATTTCTTCTTATAAATGATACTTCGTCATTAATTAAATCATTTATATTTTGTAATAATTGCGACGGGTATTACAAGCATACTACGGATACACCGATACGTCGAGGACACGCCGACACGCCACAGACACGCCGACACTCCAAGCCGCAATTCAATAGTCATTCACAACTAATCCAAACCTGTATGCATCACAACATGCCTTAACACGCAACAACGAACACACACATCCTGGTGAGATGACCGCATGACATTGGTGACTTATTTTGAGATGCCCCGGACGGTAGCTCTTCTCAAATCAATTCACACATGTCAAACATACATCATACGATCAAGAAAATACTCACATACACCAACACCAAAGTATGCATGTGCTATGCCTAAACAACACGGCATAGCACCAAACCCACGCCAAGTCTAAACACCAATATGCATTCGTACCCAAATTCCCATGATTGACAAAATACATTGCCCTGTAGATCCAACGTCTTCATGCTTACAGACGACTAACAAACGGTACGATTGCACAAAATGGATAAGACAAAGAAAAGATGAAAATCGAAATCTCTTCCGTTTCCAAGGTTCAACAACCAACAATGGATGCACCACTCAAATTTCAAAGTACGATTTCAAACGAACAACCACATAAGAGAAAGGATAGAGATTTACGACAACGATCATGTTCCTTCAAACCAATCATGTCAAAAGAAACAAAGCATCCAAAATAAAAAATGAGACTTAAACAAGTGTCTCAAAGAAAATACAATCCAAGTCATAGTACAACCCAACCAAATTATAAAACAGAGAGCGACAAGTTCTAAATGAAATTCAACAACAACAACAAGTACATGAATTTCGATAGAGGAATCAAAAACATGAAAGCTATGGAGAGAGCACAAGTCATCTTCTAAAGGAACACCAATCAAGAAGTTCTTCCATAGGCCCCAGCTACTTGGGACAATCTGCTGCTACATGACGAACTTTGCCGCATGCATAACAATCTCTCGAAGGGCAATGCACGCGGAGATGACCCGATAGACGACACCTATGGCACACAGGTTGAGAAGAGGAAGCAACTTCTGGATTGCGGGATGAAGAAGAGCAACTCATATTCCAACGAGTGCATGAAGATTTAGACTAACTATTGCCTCGCCTCTTACTCGAACTCCCAGATGTAGATGAACTCGCACTGACATGGAGATGACGACAACTGGATTTTTGCTTCGGCACTGGCTTTGCTTCAACAACAATGGATTCAACAGCTAGAGCACTTTCCCACAATACAACAAAACTCTGAAGTCGTAGCCCTGCAAAAAATAGACTAATCGAACAATGCAGACCTCGTTCAAACCTTCTACACATTGAATCTTATGAGCTAATTAACTCGGGTGCAAAGCGCGACAAGGACTAAAACTTAGAAGCATACTGGGTGACAGGCATATCATCCTGAGTCAACTGCTTGAACTGCGACATCAACGTCTCACGATAGGAATCAGGAAGATATCAATCATTGAATATGGCCTCAAACTGCTCCCATGATATACTCTCGGAAGGAAAGGCATTCGACAATTGCCTAGCTTGTACCACTAAACTCCACCAAAGATCTACTTCTCCGACAAACTGATAAGCAGCAAGGGACACACAGATGGAACTCTCGACGATACCCAACATGTCAAGGATCTTACGAACCTCAACGAGCCAAAGATCTTCTTCTATGGGATCGCCTTCACCACTGAAATGAAGAGGGTTCATACGAATAAACTCTTTCAATGCATTCAAGGTATGACTGGAAGCCATCTAGCCACCTTGCAAGAAAATAGCTAGAGTCAGTCAATAAAAATATTAGAACAGATACAAGAAAGATGAATTTACATTTATAAGGCATCCAAACTCTCTAGTGGACAATAAAACCCCGAAAAGGATGCAAGGCAAGGTCGCAAGAGAAATAGCATTGGATAAACCTTACCTGAACCCAAAATGAACAAACGGAGACCTTAAAAAGTATACACAACCGCAAAACGAATACGAGCAACTCAACCAAGAGTGGAAGGTTGACCGACAAGTCATACCCCTTAAAGAGGACACCACAAAATCTTGGCACACCTCAAGATTTTTCCATGGTATAAAATGGGAAGACATGTACTCGAACAAGCCAAAGGGATAGATTTCCAAAAACCACACAAGGATCCATACACCGAAATAGAAACAAGGCCAAACTCCAAGGGTTTCTATCCTACCACCCAATGCAAACTCAACTCTCTAGACACAGAGGAGTCTAATACTCAACGAAACAATAGATGATACACCATAAATCACCAGAAAAGATAGTACAAGGACACACAAATCCTGCAAGGCCACTAGGTTTGCCAAAAAAATAACAACACTCAACTTCTAATGGATTGGAGAAACTCAACAACCATGGAAGGAGTTAAAATATACATGCCAACTCTATAGTACAATGCTAAGATGGGACGGTGCTCAACAAGCATGCAAGAATAATCATAGTCAAATCTAATGACCCTAAGAACCCATAGATACTAGGTGTCTCTCCACAGTCCAAAGGTATTCAAACCGAAAACTCTGATAGCAAGTTGTCATGCCCCATATTTTCAAATCATTTTTTGCAGCAATGATAAAACAAAATAGTAAATGGGGATAAACTACTTGTCATACAGATACATATCGGCTGAAGTAACCATTACTCATCATATGATACAAGAAAGAAATTATGAAAAAGATACAGAGAGCGGAATAATAATTATACAACTAGATACTACAACTGACAAGAAAGTACAAGAAAAGAGGTACAAAGTAGACAAAGGTGGCAAGCTCCCAAGGATCCAGCAGTGAGCCAGGCCTCAAGTCTACAACCACTCCAAGCCCTACAAGCAAGTCATGGAAAAAAGAAAGAAAAGAGGGTCTGAGCGAACCACAGATCAGTAGGAAAACCCCTAACTACTACTAAGCATGCACCTGCGGGTGCGTGCATAAGTGTCCACACACAGACGAAAACAAGGGAAGGGATATAACCCAATTCAAGCAAGTGCGACACAATCTCAAAGTGACCCAAACACAAGCATGTGACCAATTCTGAAGCTAGGTGAGACTCCAACAATTATCCAATAGTAAGGGCGCAACCTAACAAGACTAATAGTGACGTGCAACCCACCAAAACCAATGTACATACTAAGGTGAGACAACCTCCAAAATAGTACCAAGGTAGCCCAAGAGACCACTACATCAAGACTATAGCACTACTCTACCAACCAACCATCCAATCACCAAGAATATTGTTATGGATTCAATTCTCGTTTAACTTTGGGACATATTGGAGATTGAGGTAGATTTTAATTATTAATCAATCACTTTCTTTATGTCTCCACATGACTAATCAAGGGAGCCCAAGCCATCCTTTTCGACATTACCTACCTTGTTGATACAAGAGAGTCACATACTAGGAGGTCACACTAGTTCGGTACATAATAATCCCATAGGACCAAAGCAATGGGCTATGTACCAGAACACCACAGTTGTCCATCCTCGAAGTATTCCTCCTTGGTGACACAAAGGAGTCACATAGGACACGAAAGTACCCGTAATAGCATATTCCCACCTGGTAGCTCAAGGGGTCATAACAGGTATCCCACATGCAAATGTATCGCAGGTAGGGCAAACCAACATCCTAAATCTGGATAGGTACCAACATGGAAAAAACATCGCCAGCCCAATTGCTCTGCAATAGTTGGCACCCTCATACACTACGGCAAACGTAACCGGGATAGGGCAAAACAACATCCTAAACCCAGATGGGTACCAACATAGAAGAAACATCGCCAGCCCATTTGCTCTGCGATAGTTGGCACCCTCATACGCGACGACACTCAACCGTCTTTCCTCACATGATTATTATTCTTGAGTTATGTCACAACCAGTATTTTATAAAGAAATTTCCGGAATATAAATTCGTATTCTAAATTAGATGTGAAATCTTAATTTATTTTATCTTAAAATCTTAGTGTGATTTTGAGGTGGTTGACCATAGGATGAGGTAGAAGATTCGATTACGAATCCAACGCAACTTGAATCACCTCAATCGGAGGTCGAACGAAGAAGTTAGGATCGAATTACCCTCGGAGGTCATGCGTTGCAATTTCTGGAAATTTTCGGGTCCGGTCGTCCGGACCACGGCCGAGTCTCGTCCGGACGAGCTCGACATGGAGGCAGCAAATTGGTTCAGGAGTGGTCGTCCAGACGACGGGTTAGTCTCGTCCGGACGAATGTCTCGAGGTGTGTTGGTGCTTCAGGAGGTGTCGTCCGGACCATATGGGGTGCTCGTCCGGACCACGGTGGTCTTAGTTCGGACGATGGTGAAGTTTCATCCGGACGACGGTCGCAGAAATGTGATTTATTTGTGTTTTAATGAGGGGTATTGTAGTCATTTTACCCAAAATCGAACCCTTAGCCTTAAAATCGTGTTGGGAGCTCTTCTTCTCCCTCATTCCAACCCTAGACTCTCTCTATATATATCTCTCACCTCCATTGGAGCTCCCACTTCTCTCCTCCAATCCAAGGCCAAGACGCGCTCCAATCTCAAAACTCGAAGGAGGAACGTCGCTCTACGCATCGAGAGCTCTCCAGCAACCTAAGTATCAAAGTCTCTCTCCACGGATTTTTGGTAAGTCGTTTTGTAAAGTGGGTTTCTCGTATTGATTGTTTAGAGACTTGTAGTTCCCTTGTGGTGATCTATCCATTGATGTATATAGGTTCGTCGGTGCCGAGGATTTCGCGGCTAGGGTTTCTGCCATTATTGGAGTTTGAGGTAAATATGCTTCTATCTCGTGTCTACGTGATTTTGTTAGGCCATTAAATTAATTTACACATTTGAAATCAAAGGTTTTCTTAAAAACCCATGTTTTTGGAAATCATGAAAATTGACATGTTTGATTAAATGGAATCGGACTCATCCTTACATTGGATTAGAGTATTCTTGATGATTGTGAGGTTAGGTGATTGTCAATTTGATGTCTAGGACATGTAATTTGATTGTCGAAGCTTGGAGAAAATTGGGGGTTTCGATCTATGTGTAATTATTTGTGGAATTGAGCAGTGATCATGGCCCGCTAGGTGTTTGATAAAATGTCCGAGAGACTTACGAGAATAAGTCTTGGTTCCGGAGAATTGTCAAGTCTTGGTTAGGCCCTTGTGTGTGGTCTAGTAGAAATTTGGGTGACTTTGCTTAGGCCCTTGAGTGTGTGGCCTTGATGAATTGTCCGTTGTATGTGGTCTTGGACTTATGATTGAGAACTTGGGATGATAGACTAGGTGTCCTTGGTGACTAGGACCCTTGTATGCACTTATGCGCATTAGGTGTTTGTTGAAATGCCTTAGTGAAGAGAATTGGGATTGTGTGTGTGAATTCATCACACTAGACTAGGGAACTTGTCCCTAGGCCATCGACACTTGTGATAAGATGATTTAGGTGATTTCGTCACCATCGATTTGGGAACTCGTCCCTCGTTGGCAAACTCGTTGCCCTTGATAGAGAATTCGTCTCCTTTGATTCGCACTCGAAAACTTACTCAATTTACCTAATAAATAACCAACCTTAAATAACCAAATCGTGAATGTGGTGTAGGAGGCCAAACGATGTGGCCCTTGATTGTTGTTAGACAGTGCATCTCTCGTGGCACTTTGTGAGTTGGTGTATCCCTCGTGACACCTCGTATTCGGTGCATTCCTCGTGGCACCTCATGAAATAGTGCATTGCTCGTGGCACTTTGTGTGTGATGATGTATTCCTCGTGACACCTCGTGTAATAGTGCATCCCTCATGGCACTTCAACGTGAGTGAGTCCATCCTTGTTCTCGCCAAAGAGACTCTAAATCGATCCCGGGCTTAATGGTTTTCCAAATTGGTTTTTAAAGTGATGGTCCACGTTTGGGGTAGGCCGGTCCTTACTCGTGGGACAGTTCGAGACTCGTGTGACCCTTTCAAAATGTAGTCCACGTTTGGGGTAAGCCGGTCCTTATTTAGTGAGGCGGCCGAGACTTATGTGACATGGTTTCAAAGTGATGTTAAGCCAGGAGTCGAACACACTATTACAACAAGATAATCAATTCACCAATGTGTACCTATATATATGGATATAAAGGATAGTCGCAAGTATTATGATTTGGTGGATCGTGGTATTTTGGCTAAGTCGTGGAATTAGCTAGTTGTTGACGTGTGGCTAAGTCGTGGAATTAGCACGTTGTGGATAGTTGGCTAAGTCATGGAATTAGTTGTGGCAAAGATATGGTTCCGTATAGATAATGGAAGGCTTGGGTCTTATTGTAGATGGGTTGTGTTCTTGGGAGTATCCTCCCTAGTTATCATGATAGTTCTCTATGTCATGCGATCGTAGTTGGGGTTCTTGATATTTATGATCCTTACGTTGGGACGCGCTGCCTAAGTATATTGATGGTAATACTTAGTAAAGAGAGAGGATTGTGGCTTGAGTGATAGTTGGCTTAAGTGAAGGCAAACGGTTGGGTTTCCTCTTAGTATGCTTGTGTTGATGAAAGTCTTGGTTAGACTTATGCTTTGGACTTGGTTAGTGACTTGGTAGTGGTGTTGAGATTGTGAGACTTGTCATGCTTGGGATTGCATTATAGGAATTCACACCACTTGCACATGTCACCATAGTTACGTTTGCACTTGATAGGTGCATATTTGTTGGGTCTTTATGACTCACCCCTTTTCTACAGTTCTTTGCAGGGTTGCAGGATTTGATAGCTGGTAGTGAGGAGTTGACTTTAGCTTGCTCCAGGTCCTTTTCTGTGTGAGGAGCATTTCATATTTGTTATATTTATGCACTACACCTTTCCCCTACTTCCCCTCTTCTAGCCTACGGGCATTCCCTTTTATTTAAAGAGTTGTAATCAATTTATTGAAGGCAAGTTCTTGGAAACTAAAAGGATTGTTGTTGTTCAAATTCCGCATGTTGATATAAATGTTTTTAAAGAGGAATGTTTTTCAATTCACTGCCCCTCATATTGTGGTTTGGTAAATATGATTTCGTAATAAACCTTTCTTGAATTCCATTTCAAAAAAAAAATGGTTTGAAATTTTGGGACATGACAACTTGGTATCAGAGCTTTCGGTTCGAAAACCTTGGAACTTTGGGGAGATTTTTATCTCAATGGGTTTTTTACGTGTTTTCCATGGGGTCTTTTGCATGTGTTTGCATACATTGAGTGTTGCATGACATTAGTATGCCCTTGTTTGAGGCATAGGAAGTTGGCATTGGTATGCCCTTGTTTGAGGCAGAAAAGTTAGTATTAGTACTCGGATGAGTTTGGTTTCCGCAAATGTATGGGAAGTTGTACCTATGGTTATGAGTATGTGTTGAGTAAGTTGATTCCCAGTTCTTATTTATAAATTCTGAGCTTAGCACCACTGTGACTCGTATATTGATTGTATTGTTTGGTGTTTGCTAGGATATATCATCGCTAGTGCTTCGATTGTCGGCATGGTTACTCGTTAGGGAGGTCGTCGGGTTCGTCGGGCACGTCAGGAAGTCCCGATAGAAGATGTTCGTGAAGAGGAGAATGTTGCAGTGGGTCAGGAAGAAGCAGTGGACCCTAGATTATTTGTGAGGCAGCTTGCCGAGGCCATGGTTGAGGCCACCAGAGCGGTTCAAGCCCCTAGAGCCGGAGATGTTAGTCGTGTGATGGAAGCTTTGCATGAGTTCCATGCTATGAACCCTCCTAGTTTCAATGGAGAGGGTGAACCTATTGAGGCCAATCATTGGCTTTCCAGAATTTGTAAGGCGTTGGATACCCTTCAAATTCATGAAGATGGATTGCGAGTGTCTTTTGCATCGTATCAGTTAGTGGGTGAAGCCGGTGAATGGTGGAATTCCATTGTGGAAGTCAAGAAAGATGCGCGGAGGTTGGCTAGAGTTGCGAATTCGAGATTGGTAGATGAAGATGTTGATGCTACATCGTGGAAGCAGTTTGTTTCTCTCTTCGAAGATCAGTACTTTTCCGAAGTATTTCGTGAGCAGTTGCAGATGCAGTTCGAGTTGTTACAACAGGGTGACATGATGGTCTCCCAATACGCGATCAAATTCCAGTCGTTGTCCCGTTTCGCTCCAGAGTTGGTCAGTTCTAAAGACCGCAAGTGTAAGAGGTTCGAGCGGGGTCTTTGCCTCCCTATCCGGAGGCTTATTGTTGGGCAATGTATCCATTCTTTCGTTGCCATGTTAGATCGTGCCAGGGCTGTTGAGCCTATTTTCCAAGAAGAGGAAAAAGAAGTTAGTGTGTGGGAGCCTCGTCGGCTGTTTTCCATTTCAAATTCTACGTCTTCTTGAGGCAGTCTTGGAAAGAAGCGGCTTAGAGATCATTCTTTTCCTCGGAGTCAGCAGGGTTCTCAGTCCCTTGTCAGTGTTGGTGTGGCAGAAGAGCCACCCAGGAACCACCTTGTTTGTCATCACTGCCAGCAGGAAGGACACTATCGTTCTCGGTGTCCCCAGGTTACTTGTTTCGAGGGTGGCCAGTCAGGGCATGTGGGAAGAATTTTCCCACAAAGGAGCAGCAGGTGGGAAGAGGTGTCAGTTGGGCGTCACTCGTTGGGTGGGCCAATAGTTGAGCAATTCCATCCAGGAAGTCACAGTCGGCAACTTCAACATTAGTCGTTTGCACCAGATCCTCAGTTCGAGAGAGGTACCAGTTCTAGAGGTGCTAGTCGGGTTTTGATTCAAAGAGGCAAGCAGTCGGTAGACCAGATGACCCGTGGTAGGGTATACGCTATAGCTACTGCAAATCCGCAGCCGCCGACTTCTCAGTCCTAGTGGGCTTGTTTGTTTTTGCTTGGCATAATTGTGTTATATGTTATTAGAATTACCAACTTATTATCTTATGCTAGTATCATTGTGAACTCGATTTTGGAGTTATGAATTTTCAGTCTAGACGTTGGTCTTTTCTTTGGACACCTATGGTAGTGACTCTTCGTGATTGAGACTTTTTATTATCCAACGGAGTACTTCTTATTGCAAGTTTCTTATTCATGTACTCTATGAGTCCGATGCCAAAATTATTCAAGTCATGATTTTTGCTCCGTTTGGATTGTGGATAAGTGCATTGGTTGTCTTGTGCCACCTTGCCTTCTTTGTGATGGCCAAGCTTAGTGTTGTTTTTCCCACTTGATAGGTTGAAATGTCCTTTGAGATCATTCTTGCTATCTTGTGAACTCACATCCTTTGCGCCCTAAGCGATGAGAAGATTGTTAGAAAATTTGGAAACGAGTAATTGAGTCGGTTACTCCTACACCTTCAGTGTGGAGTCGACCGTGTGTGTTTTTCTTTGATTGTGTGGTATAAGGATGACCCTATGACTTAGGTTGAGAATCGTGTCCGGTTGGCACATCTCAAACTTGAATGATAATGGTCACTTGATTATCGCATTGGGTGTGTGTGTGGGGATGTGTGTACCCGTGGGTAGGGTTGCATTTGTAAAACGTGTATCTGCGAGCTTGTAAAATGATATTGGAGCGTTGACGATTGTAGAATCGGTTCCTTCCTTATCCTTGATGTTACGATAAGACGGTTGTAAATTTCTAGTTCTTGAGGAGACAAGTCCCTTATGGGATCCTCCATCCCTTGTGCCTTTGGCGAGATGATTCTTTGGCCGACGTATCTCTTTGGTATCGCTGTGTCCCTTTTGTGTCGGCGTGTCCACACCGTACCGGGAGTTGTCCCTTGTATTCTTTTGTGTGGCGCGCGAGTTCTTCACATGTTGGCATTCCTGGTTGTGATTTTTTGTTTTTCTTACCTTAGTAAATTTCGGGGACGAAATTGTTTTAAGGTGGTTGAGATGTCACAACCCGTATTTTATAAAGAAATTTCCGGAATATAAATTCGTATTCTAAATTAGATGTGAAATCTTAATTTATTTTATCTTAAAATCTTAGTGTGATTTTAAGGTGGTTGACCCTAGGATGAGGTAAAGGATTCGATTACGAATCCAACGCAACTTGAATCACCTCAATCGGAGGTCGGACGAAGAAGTTAGGATCGAATTACCCTCGGAGGTCACGCGTTGCAATTTCTGGAAATGTTCGGGTCTGGTTGTCCGGACCACGACCGAGTCTCATCCGGACGAGCTCGGCAGGGAGGCAGCAAATTGGTTTAGGAGTGGTCGTCCGGACGACGGGTTAGTCTCGTCCGCACGAAGGTCTCAGAATGTGTGTTGGTGCTTCAGGAGGTGTCGTCCGGACCATGAGAGGTGCTCGTTCGGACCACGGTGGTCTTCGTTCGGACGACGGTGAAGTTTCTCCCGGACGACGGTCACAGAAATGTGATTTCTTTGTGTTTTAATGAGGGGTATTGTGGTCATTTCACCCAAAATCGAACCCTTAGCCTTAAAATCGTGTTGGGAGATCTTCTTCTCCCTCATTCCAACCCTAGACTCTCTCTCTCTCTCTCTCTCTATATATATATATATCTCACCTCCATTGGAACTCCCACTTCTCTCTTCCAATCCAAGGCCAAGACGCGCTCAAATCTCAAAACCTGAAGGAGAAACGTCGCTCTACGCATCGAGAGCTCTCCGGCAACCTAAGTATCGAAGTCTCTCTCCACGGATTTTTGGTAAGTCGTTTTGTAAAGTGGGTTTCTCGTATTGATTGTTTAGAGACTTGTAGTTCCCTTGTGGTGATCTATCCATTGATATATATAGGTTTGTCGGTGCCAAGGATTTCGCGGCTAGGGTTTCCGCCATTGTTGGAGCTTGAGGTAAATATGCTTCTATCTCCTGTCTACGTGATTGTGTTAGGCCACTAAATTAATTTACACATTTGAAATCAAAGATTTTCTTAAAAACCCATGTTTTTGGAAATCATGAAAATTGACATGTTTGATTAAATGGAATCGGACTCATCCTTGCATTGGATTAGAGTGTTCTTGATGATTGTGAGGTTAGGTGATTGTCAATTTGATGTCTAGGACATGTAATTTGATTGTCGAAGCTTGGAGAAAATTGGGGGTTTCGATCTATGTGTAATTATTTGAGGAATCGAGCGGTGATCACGGCCCGCTAGGTGTTTGATAAAATGTCCGAAAGACTTACGAGGATAAGTCTTGGTTCCGGAGAATTGTCAAGTCTTGGTTAGGCCCTTGTGTGTGGTCTAGGAGAAATTTGGGTGACTTTGCTTAGGCCCTTGAGTGCGTAGCCTTGATGAATTGGCCCTTGTATGTGGTCTTGGACTTATGATTGAGAACATGGGATGATAGACTAGGTGTCCTTGGTGACTAAGACCCTTGTATGCACTTATGCGCATTAGGTGTTTGTTGAAATGCCTTAGTGAAGAGAATTGGGATTGTGTGTGTGAATTCATCACACTAGACTAGGGAACTTGTCCCTAGGCCATCGACACTTGTGATAAGATGATTTAGGTGAATTCGTCACCATCGATTTGGGAACTCGTCCCTCGTTGGCAAACTCGTTGCCCTTGATGGAGAATTCGTCTCCTTTGATTCGTACTCGAAAACTTACTCAATTTACCTCATAAACAACCAACTTTAAATAACCAAATCGTGAATGTGGTGTAGGAGGCCAAATGATGTGGCCCTTGATTGTTGTTAGACAGTGCATCCCTCGTGGCACTTTGTGAGTTGGTGTATCCCTCGTGACACCTCGTATTCGGTGCATTCCACGTGGCACCTCGTGAAATAGTGCATTCCTCGTGGGACTTCGCGTGTGATGGTGTATTCCTCGTGACACCTCGTGTAATAGTGCATCTCTCGTCGCACTTCAACGTGAGTGAGTCCATCCTTGTTCTCGCCAAGGAGACTTTAAATCGATCCCGGGCTTAATGGTTTTCCAAATTGGTTTTCAAAGTGATGGTCCACGTTTGGGGTAGGCCGGTCCTTACTCGTGGGATGGTTTGAAACTCGTGTGACCCTTTCAAAATGTAGTCCACGTTTGGGGTAAGCCGGTCCTTATTTAGTGAGGCGGCCGAGACTCGTGTGACATGGTTTCAAAGTGATGTTAAGCCGACACACTATTACAACAAGATAATCAATTCACCAATGTGTACCTATATATATATGTATATAGAGGATAGTCGGAAGTGTTATGATTTGGTAGATCACGGTATTTTGGCTAAGTCGTGGAATTAGCTAGTTGTTGACGTGTGGCTAAGTCGTGGAATTAGCACGTTGTGGATAGTTGGCTAAGTCGTGGAATTAGCTGTGGCAAAGACAGTTCCTTATGGATAATGGAAGGCTTGGGTCTTATTGTAGATGGGTTGTGTTCTTGGGAGTATCCTCCCTAGTTATCATGATAGTTCTCTATGCCATGTGATCATAGTTAGGGTTCTTGATATCTATGATCCTTACGTTGGGACGCATTGCCTAAGTATATTGATGGTAAGCTTGAGTGACAGTTGGCTTAAGTGAAGGCAAACGGTTGGGTTTTCTCTTAGTACGCTTGTGTTGATGAAAGTCTTGGTTAGACTTATGCTTTGGACTTGGTTAGTGACTTGGTAGTGGTGTTGAGGTTGTGAGACTTGTCATGCTTGGGATTGCATTATAGGAATTCACACCACTTGCACATGTCACCATAGTTACATTTGCACTTGATAGGTGCATATTTTCTGGGTCTTTATGACTCACCCCTTTTCTACAATTCTTTGCAGGGTTGCAGGGTTTGATAGCTAGTAGTGAGGAGTTGGCTTTAGCTTGCTCCAGGTCCTTTTCTGTGTGAGGAGCATTTTATATTTGTTACATTTATGCACTACATCTTTCCCCTACTTCCCCTCTTGTAGCCTACGGGCATTCCCTTTTATTTAAAGAGTTGTAATCAATTTATTGAAGGCAAGTTCTTGGAAACTAAAAGAATTGTTGTTGTTCAAATTCCGCACGTTGATATAAATGTTTTTAAAGAGGAATGTTTTTCAATTCACGACCCCTGGTATTGTGGTTTGGTAAATATGGTTTCGTAATATACCTTTCTTGAATTCCATTTAAAAAAATGGTTTGAAATTTCGGGGCGTGACAAGTTAGGTGAAATTGAGGTAATGGATTCATAATTATAAAATGGTGGTCCTCGTAGGATTCATCCCTCATGTTTGACGTTCATTGAATACATTGCGTTCATTATTAAGTTTCCTCAAATCACCAATCCTCCTTGACTAAATCAAGGGCAGCACACATCAAGATCAACGCGTCTCCACTGCTACGACACCAAGAGAAACCAAGGCTAACCACATGACGATGTAACAACGTCACCAAGGGAAGACCGATAGCCCAAATTCTCCTTGATGTCCACAAGGGAAAAGAATGTCGATAGACCAATTGATCCTCGATGCGCCCATGAGTATTGCTAGCGCAATTTCCCATCCAATACACAGCGATAGAAAACCATCGAACGTGTGGCGCCCGGCAATCTCTAGGGGACCGATAATGAGACTCTAACCCAAATTCACCACAACACTCAAATCGGGAATTTATCGAACACACGGTGCCCACTAATCTCCAAGGGACCTACGATGATTATAAGGACTCAACGTGACCAACCACATATCTGCACAAGTCCTACGACAACCCAATAGGGATAAATTCTCTAAAACACGATTCAATATTCACAAAGACATTTTGTCGAACACTTGGTGCCCACAAACTCCAATTGCCATAAATCAATCTAACAACCACCAAGCTACACCTAAATCACTACTAATACAATCTACGACATCCACCAAGACTAATCCTTGGTCACCCGTGAAACATGAAATTGATACGAAACGAGTACGAAAATGAAACCTATATACACACACGTACACACAAGGGAGTAGAGAGAGATTTACCCACTGTAGTGGTCGGATCTAGGCTTCGAGGAACCGACCCTGTCACTATGCATCATATTCACTTATGGGCCCTAAAGAGTCCTTCGTTACCCTGACTCATCGGAATTATGGACCTTAGGTAGGTACCATTTGGTACAAATACCACATACATCCCAAAAGAAACTTTTGGGGGCTTGTCGACCGAGTGGGAGCTGACCTCCGGCTACCATGCCAGTCAGTAGAGCATCAACATTATTCTCGTAGCGAGGTCGCAGCTCCCGGCCGACCAGTTCTATAGAAGAGGGTCCCTCCTACGGCAATGCCCTACTATAGGCGCCTCAAACGTCTACTCGAGGGTCCCTCATCCGAACGACCGACCCGACCCACCAAAGGCACTGACCCATTTGGCTTACCACATGCACCATTCAGGCTCAGAATCGCACGAGGGAGCCCACGACGCGCAGTCCACACACCAGTCTTGAGCCCCAAGCTAACCTTCCCCTGGCGACTCAAGGGATCACAATGGGTATCACACACGCAAATATATCGCGGGTAGGGCAAACCAACATCCTAAACCTGGATGGGTACCAACATGGAAGAAACACCGCCAACCCAATTGCTCTGCGATAGTTGGCACCCTCATACACTATGGCAAACGTAACATGGGTAGGGCAAACCAATATCCTAAACCCATATGGGTACCAACATGGAAGAAACACCGCCATCCCATTTGCTCTGCGATAGTTGGCACCCTCATACGCAACGACACTTAACAGTCTTTCCTCACATGATTATTATTATTGAGTTAGGTGAAATTGATGTAATGGATTCATAATTATAAAAGGGTGGTCCTCGTAGGATTCATCCCTCATGTTTGATGTTCATTGAATACATTGCGTTCATTATTAAGTTTCCTCAATCACCAATCCTCCTTGACTAAATCAAGGGCAGCACACATCAAGATCAACGCATTTCCACTGCTACGGCACCAAGAGAAACCAAGGCTAACCACATGACGATATAACAACGTCACCAAGGGAAGACCGATAGCCCAATTGCTCCTCGATGTCCACAAGGGAAAAGAATATCTGTTGTCCCTTTATATTTTGATGATGATTTTAATTGATTTATTAATATGCACATAATTTAACTTATCAATGATTATTGTTGGAATATCATTTTAGTAGTAATTTAATTGTCAATTATTCTAAATGAATAATTCATCTTATTAATTAAGCTCATGATTAATCAAATTGATTAATTTATTTCATGATATCCATGCTTAAATATTAAATTTAATCTTGTGATTAATTTATGTAATATCTTGAATTAATCTAGAAATGTTCTTATTGATTTAATTTTGATCAAGATTAATTCAATTGTGATTTTTCCAAATGTTGTCAATGATTATATATTAGTATGGATTAATTAGACATTAATTTTTGTCTTAGAAATGGGCTTCAATTTATATATGATTAAGTGTTGGACACTTGTCATAATTCTAGCACACTTGGATAAGAAATTAAATGATTTACATTTTGTAATTAAATGTTATACACTTATAAA
>NMUG010000456.1:0-22336 GCA_002855965.1 Monotropa hypopitys | reverse complement strand
CTATTTTTTGCTGGCTTCCCACTTGTCTTCAGATGCATAAAATGAAAAAATTGTCCTAAAAACTAATAATGACTCATATGATGATGGAGAATGTCAATGTTTTGATTTTTGATGATGATGATATTAAATAAAACTTTTTTTTGCTTGACATATGATTATGAATGGTGAACTTGTGTCATGATTAACTTTAAATATCTATGAAATTTTTTATTTTTTATTTTTTTATTCAACGTATCCCCAACGTATCGTATCCTACTTTTTGAAAAAAGGCGTATCCGTGTATCCGTATCGTATCCGTATCTCGTATCCGAATTCACGCTTCATAGCTCGCGGGTGATCTAATAATAGTGACGACACCTTCATTTATGTTTCTAATCACATCGATATACCCTTTTGTCACTCATTTTCTCTTCAAAACCCACCATATAATATCCCGAGGTACCCTATCATAAGCTTTCTCTAAGTCTAGAAAAATCATATTGAGATCCTTCTTCTTTGCCCTATACTTTTCTATCAATCTCCTTAAAAGACAATTTTTTTCCGTGGCAAATCTCCCATGCATAAATCCAAACCGCTTCTCCCACACCGTTGTCACCGATCTCAAACGATGTTCAATAGCTCTTTCCCACAACTTCATTGTGTAATTCATCAACTTAATACCTTTATAATTGGTGCAACTTTAAATATCCCATTTATTCTTATACATGGGTACTAAGACGCTCCTCCTCCATTCGTTAGGCATCTTCCTAGTCAAAATAATCTTATTAAACAGCCTTGTTAACCAAGACACCCACACTTTGCCTAGACTTTTCCACACTTCGATCGGAATACCATCCGGTCCTAAGATCTTACTCGATTTTATCCTCTTCAAAGCATTGACCACTTCTGACTTTTGGATTGTATAATAGAACTCGTATTCTAAACTCTCGCTAGGGTCACCCAATACCTCACCGTTAACGTCTTCCAAGTGCTTCTCATTCAACAGCTTCTCGAAATACGTTTTCCATCTATCCTTAATCTTTTCATCTTTCACCAAAACTATAGAATTCTCACCTTTTATACACATAACTTGACATGAATCTCTAGTTTTTCTTTCTTTCAACCTTTTTAGTTTATAAATACTCTTCTCTGTATCTTTACTATCCTTCTATCATAAAAATCATCATAAGATTTCATCTTAGCTCTTTCTTAGCCTTCGTGCAAGCCTGTTTACAGTTCCTAAAATTATATTCACTCCGATCCTTTTGCTACTTTTAAAAGCATTCCTTCATTGTTTTCACTTTGGCTTGAACCTCATCATTCCACCACCATGTCTATTTAGATGTAGTCCATTTTCCCCTTAGACTCTCTAAGAACCTCTTTCGATACTCTTTTACTAGTGTCAGCCATTGTATTCCACATTCTACCATTCTCGTCTTCAAAGTCCCGCCGATCTTCTTGGCACATATTGGCATTGAACATTTTTAGCTTCTCCCCTCTTAGAGACCATCTAGTGTGTGGGTCTCGATGCTCCTTCCTTGGTCTATGTTGCCTTTTCAGACAAATATCTAACACCATAAGTCTATGTTGTGATACTAGACACTCTCCAGGGATAATATTACAATCCTTATATAACAAACGATCTATGCCTCTAACGAGGAAGTAGTCTATTTGACTTCTATTGCATCCACTCTCAAAACTAATAGTGTTCCTCTCTCTTTTTGAAGAGTATAAGATCAAAGCTACGACAAAATGTAAGATACTTCTACCAGCTTCATTTTGGTCACCAAATCCAAAGCCACCATGAATATCTCATACCCTTGCTTAGCAACCCCTACATGACCATTGCTGATAACATTGAATATAGTCTCTCCAATTACAAGCTGAACCAAAATAATTCTATCTCATTTCCTAGTAACTGTAACTACAAATTTCTTAAGGTGTTTAGCTACTATGACACCCACTCCATTTCTATGTCTATCCTTTCCAGTAAAGTAAAGCTTATATCATGTGTCCTCTCTCTCTAGCTTTCTCCTCCACCCACTTAGTCTCTTGTAAACACACTATACTAACCTTCCTCCTAATTATAGCATCAACTAGTTCTATGGCTAAGAAGCACAGACACTCTTCCATGTCTCGTGAGTCCGTATCCCAAACACGTCGGACACAGACACATCCCCAACACGTGCCCGACACATAATTTTATGTGTTCGAATATTTAATTATTATTTTTTGAGTCGGACACGTTTCTGACACACTCGGACACACGACGGACACACGACGGACACATTATGAATCAAATTACAATTTTAAACTTTAAATGGGATAAAAACTGTTATTTTCAAACAAAAAACAGACTAAAAATATATACAATAACTCAAAGGGTAGAGGACATGTATGATGGGGTGCTCTAAATGAAGGATTATATCCTAACATTATTTGGACATCATACGTGGGTCACACTCTCAAACTTGCATTGCAAAATATTTGTGCGGCGAAGAATTTTGAAAACAATCAAGTTACTTATGATGAGTGTTGTTGGATTACCGAAATTGTGGGGATGTATACTCCTTTTCGGGTCTACTAGTGCGTATTTTGTGTAGTCATTGACAATCTTTTTGATGGACTATCTTTTTATTTTATGATGCTAAATTGTAGTATTGTCATCTTAATATTTTATGAAATAAAAATTATCGTAGATGCTTTGTTTGGATCTTGAATGCCTTATGATATCTTTAATATGAATAAAATAAAATTTCAAAAATAAAATCATTAATTATATTATATATATATATATAACGTGTCTGTGTCCTAGTTCGTGGGAAAATCACATGTCCACGTATCAATGTCGTGTCGTGTCCGTGTCCGTGCTTCTTAGTTCTATGGTATTACCTGATAACATTTCTATATTCCACGTTGCTAATCTAGCCATATAGTCCTGGGCTAACTTCTTTACCCGCTCTTGTCCAGGTAAATGCGGGAATTCTTAAATGCGGGAATTCTTAAATGCGGGAATTCTTGCTCACTTATCACCATACCCAGGCATCGTTGTGACACCCCTTGCTCATTTTTTGAAACACCTGAAGGCAGACGCAACACATCGCTTAAGGGGAACACCCTAGCATTTCACATACTGATATTAGGATTCATGTCGTAAGGATCTAACTAGACTTTTTACGTGCTGACTGTTAGCTACCTAACACACAACCCTCCTCCTTTATCCGGGCTTGGTACCGACTGTGAAAAGAATAAAAATTTAAGCACAACACAGGCGGCATGCATGATAATGGAATGATGATGTGTTTTTGTTCATAAAACCCACACATTGAAAACATTACAGATTGTTGTGTTCCACGATTCCTGATTTACTTAGGTGCCACTGAAGTGTGGTTGCTGTATGGTATGGTTACTTTCCGTGAAATAAATTAAAAGAACCCAAGTAGCATGGTGGAAGGCGTGGTTGATTTCACATATTGCACATTGCAGTATAAGACGCTGAACGTTGTAACCTTCATGTATTTTGAGGTACGTACGAAACTCATAAATCTGGGAACCATCTAAAGCCTTTATCTTTTCAAATTTTTGTTTTGATTAATAGCAGCTATTTGGTGTTTCTGTTTCTACTTGCGGTAAAACAACACATTCTAGTAAATCCATTGAGGACTTTCGCCTTAGTGACCTCGGTTTATTTTGTGGATTATTCATGATGTTCATACGACAGTAGATATGAGAAGTGTTGTTCAAATAGTACCGTGTTGAAGGACTTCATTGTTTGGGTGTTGCCTTTTGCTCTCACACTATTTTGTATGCCAAGATATTTTTTTTCTTTAGCTGGAGATTTGCGACTCATTCATACAAAGGCTATGTTAGTTGAAGCCAATTTTCGCCTTAAACTGCATCCGTTTTTTCCCGCATGATTTCTTTTAGATTTTTTCGGTTGTCGCCACTTAGAATGCTTCATCAGCACTCTATTGTTATGTGCTGGATTAGAAATTACAGTTCCCTAAGGATTGCCAGTCATGATAAGCCAAAGATCTATTTACCGTCGGAAGCCTTCCTTATGTTATCGAATGATAAAAAGCCAACCCTTTTTTGTTATTACTTTTTTATTTCAGTATCTGGTACATAATATCTGATAAGCTCAGGGGTAAAATGTCATTTTAGAAATAAGGAAGGGGTTGATTGTAATTGCTCAGCTGAGAACAGCTGAGTCGGTTAAAGGTTGTTGCGTCTGTTTTTTTTTTCTGTTTTGTTTGTTACAACTGTTTAAGGAGAAGTGGGGAGAGAGGGAGGTGTGGAAAATGTGATTCTGTTCTTCCTCTTCATTCTTATTTTCTTCTCTTCTCTCAGTACCTATCATTCTCTCATTTCCTTTATGTAATTGTTTCCCTTATATCAATAAAACTACAAATTCTCTCCTTTTTCCATTTCTTGAGTTTTTTGGGCTTATAAGTGGTACCAGAGCCCTCGATTCTTGGCTGTGGAGGGAGCATTATGGCTGACGACACGCGTTTGCAAGATTGGAGGCGAATGGAGGAAACCCTTCGACAAAATGTGGAGAATACAAATCAACACGCAGAGGTTTTAGCAGGCATAAAGACATCTATTGAACGAACAACTCTTTATTTGACTTTTAGGTCATTTCAACCGAAATTGGACTAACCTAAGTTTTCTGGGGAAGATCCTGAATCTTGGATCTATAGATGTGAGAAATTCTTCCAATTAAATGCCATTGATGATACGCAAAAGCTGCACTTGGCTTCCTTGCATTTAGCGGATAATGCAATGAATTGGTTGAGGTGCTTTGAGAAGTCACACACTGTGCTCTCTTGGCAAGAATTTTGTAAGGTATTGATGTTGCGATTTGGGACTAATGTTTATGAAGACTCAGTAGGCCAATTGACCAAATTACGGCAGTGAAGTAGTGTTAAGTTGTATCAAGAAAAATTTTGAGGAGTTGGCCAATAAAACTAGTGGTTTAACAGAAGAATACTTTATTAGCTGTTTTGTGAGTGGGCTCAAGGATGAAATGAAATTCTGACTGGAGTAAAGATGTTCCAACCAAGAACCATTACACAGGCCATGAGTTTGGCACATCTGCAAGAAGAAACCATTGGGGCTATAAACAAGAAGAACAAAGGGGTACCCAAGTCTGCATTCAGTACGGTAGCACCTAAAGCTATAGATACCAATACCAGGACCACTGAAGCTGGAACCACAATCAAGAAAATGACTCAGAGAGATTTTGATGAAAAGAGGTCTAAAGGGTTATGTTTTGCTTGTGATGAGAAGTACTTTAAAGGACACGTCTGTAAAAAGAAACAACTGTTTATGTTAGAAGCTGAAGAGGAAGAGGAATTTTTTTTGAAGAAACACAACAAGAACTGCGCACGGAAGCTGCCCAAGAAGAGTTCCAAATCTCAGTCCATGCATTGTCAGGAGTTCAATCCTATAGAACAATGAGGATCCAAGGACAAGTCAAGAAACATGTGATCGAAATCCTTATTGACTCTGGAAGTACCCATAATTTCTTGGACCTTATGTTTGCTAAGAGGACAGGGACAAGTATTCAAGCTTCAAGCTCACTGTAAGTAATTGTAGCAGATGGAACTACTAGTAAAGCCATGGTAAAGGAATTCCAGTGGTCAATGCAAGACACTGTCTTCACTACCGAAGTGAGGACACTTCATTTGGGTGGTTGTGACATGGTTTTGGGGTGCAATGGTTGTCAACACTTGGACCAGTGCTATGGGATTTTCAGAAATTGCAGATGTCTTTTACAGCTTTTGGTAACAAGCATGTTCTCAGTGGAGGAAATACCACTGAAGTGCAGCTGGTTGATGCTAAGCAAATGAGTCACAGGATCCACAAGAAATCTCAAGGGGTAGTGGCACAAGTTTGCAGTCTACAAGTTGAGCCAACCAGTTAGGTACAACATGATCTTATGAAGATTTTATTATTGTTTGAAGATGTTTTTAATGTTACCTCTGGGTTACCTCCCATTAGATCTCATGACCACAAGATTTCCCTTAAACCTCGCACTCAGCCACCAAGTGTCAGACCCAGACACCCTTATATCCAAAAGAATGAAATTGAGAAAATAGTAAAAGAGATGTTGGACAGTGGAGTAATCAGGCCTAGTGTATCACCTTTTTTTCTCCTGTCTTGTTAGTCAAAAGAAGTATAACTATTGGAGAACGTGTGTTGATTATAGAGCCTTAAACACGAAGACTATTAAGGAGAAATATCCAATCCCAATAATTGATGAGCTGTTGGATGAATTACATGGAGCACACTGTTTTTCTAAATTGTATTTGAGGTCTGGCTGCCATCAAATCAGGATGAACTCTCAGGATGTGGAGAAAACTGCATTTAGAACTCATGAAGGCCATTATGAATTTCTAGTATTGCCTTTTGGTTTAACAAATGCTCCCTCAACTTTCCAACGCCTAATGAATGATGTGTTTAGGTCATTCTTAAGAAAGTTTGTGCTGGTTTTCTTTGATGACATCTTAGTCTATATTAAGAATTTGCCAGATCATTTGGAACATGTATCCCTTACTTTGCAAAATTAAGGAAGCACCATCTATATGCTAAAATGTCAAAATGTGCATTTGGGCAATGACAAGTGGAGTACTTGGACCACGTGATAAATGCCCAAGGAGTTGCAGCTGATCCAGCTAAGATTGCATATGGTAATTGGCCAAGACCCAATTCACTCAAAGCATTGAAAGGGTTTCTGGGACTGGCTGGTTATTATAGATGATTCATCCAGGGTTATGGGAAAATTTGCCAGCCTCAGAATCTCCTATTAAGGAGGGATGCTTTCCATTGGAATCAAGCGAATGAGCTTGCTTTTTGTCATTTGAAGCATGCTATGACTTCAGCTCGAGTCTTCGCTTTACCAGACTACTCCAAACCGTTTGTTTTGGAGTGTCATGCTTCAGGTAAAGGAAGTGGGGCAGTGCTTGTGCAGGAAGGGAGACCAGTGGCTTTCTATAGCAAGGCTCTATCACAAACCAGTTTGGGGTTGTCCACTTATGAAAAGGAATTGTTGGCAGTTGTGGCAGTCACCAAGTGACATTACTTGTTAGGAAGGCATTTCCACATCCAAACAGACCATGAGAGCTTGAAATTTCTGTTAGAACAAAGGGTCACCACTCCTATGCAGCAGAAGTGGCTTTCTAAGCTTATGTGATTTGATTATGAGATCATCTACATGAGTGGTAAAACCAATGTGGTAGATGATGCTTTATCTAGAAGTAATGAAGAATCTCATCTACATGCAGAAAATCAGGGTAATCTATCACCTTTAGTGGTGGTTCTGTGTAATTGCGTAAAAGCTTTAAAAGATAGTTGGGAACAGATGCAGACTTGCAACAACTCATTAAGGATTTGCAGCAAAATCCAACCAGCCATACTTCTTATGTTTGTCAACGTGAAATGTTATATTACCATCCACAGACAGATGGGCAAACAGAAGTTGTCAATAGATGTTTGGAGAATTACTTGAGGTACATCACTGGTGATAGGCCTTCATCTTGGGTTCAGTGTTTGTCCTTAGCTGAGTGGTGGTATAACACCACTTTTCATATCTCCACATGCATTACTCCTTGTAAGGCCCTTTATGGTCAGCCACCACTTAGTCTTCTTCACTATGCTCCAGGAGACACCACAGTAGCTACTGCGGAGCAACTTCTACAAGATAGGGACACCGCCCTCAAACTTCTCAAGGAACATTTAATCACTGCTTAACATAGGATGAAACAAATTGCTGATGCACATAGAAGTGAAAGAGAGTTTAATGTGGGAGACTGGGTATACTTGCTACTTCAACCCCACAGACATGTTACAATAGCCTTCCGAAGGAATGTTAAACTGGCTTCAAAGTTTTTTCGACCATATCAAGTGGTGCAGAGGGTGGGACCTGTGGCATGCAAGTTGGCTTCACCTGCTACCTCCAAGATTCACCTTGTTTTTCATGTGTCACTTCTCAAAAGGAAGCTGGGAATGGGGACAGTGGCTCAGACCACTTTGCCTCTCATTGATGAACATGGGCATGCGTAGCTTGAGCCTTTTGCTATTTTAGACAGGAAGCTGGTCAAACGGTACAATAGGCCTCATTTTATGGTTTTGGTGCAATGGACTAATTCCATCTGAGAATGCAACCTGGGAGAGTTGGACCGATATTCAATATCATTTTCCACATTTTCAACCTTGAAGACTTGTTTTAAAGGGGATGGTAATGAGAAGCTCAGTGATAAAATGTCATTTTAGAAATAAGGTCCTGATTGTAATTGCTCAGCTGAGAACAACTGAATCAATTGAAGTTTGTTGCGTTTGTTTCTTCTGTTTTGTTTGTTACAACTATACAAGGAGAAATGGGGAGAGAGGGCGAGGTGTGGAGAATGTAACTCTGTTATTCCTCTTCATTCTTTTTCTTCTTCTCTTCTTTCAGGACCTCTCATTATCTCATTTCCTTTCTGTAATTGTTTCCCTTATATCAATAAAACTACAAATTCTTTCTCTTTTTTCCGTTTCTTTCTCTTCTCTCAGTATGTCCCTTCTCGGAACAAGAATCTAATATAGATTCCATCCGAGGTGACTATGACTAAACATCAATTATATCTGTAATCACGTTTAAAGAATACCTTTACATACTTTATTACAATGTTATCGCATCGGAAATTTAATTATTACAAAACAATTAGAAGATTAGATAAAATTTTCTTTCTTTATTCTCATGTTTCTATCTAAAACCAAGTCTCAACAAAGTTTAACTTCATATTTTACAACTTTTGTTAAGTTCAATTAACTTATTCAAAATAAAATCTTCTTCTCAAGCTTGACCCTTTTAAGATTCTTGGCCAGTAGTGGACTTCTAAAATTCCTGTCAATAAAACTGGAATTCAAAGACAGAATCCAGGAATGAGTGAGATATACTGCAATTATTGAATTTCAAAGATGACAATTAAACACATGATATATATCAACATGGAATTAAAAAAGCGTACATAATGTACTATTTTCCTAATCTTCACCATTTTATTCATGCATAATGTCAATGCTATGCATGAATGCACAATCGTAGAGCTTATAAAAACCATTGTAATACGGCAAATTTATGCCATTGTGCTACTTCAAGCGCAAAGCTTACAATAAGACTTAATCGCTTTGGTACCAACACTATGTACCATCAACAACTTACAAGTGCGAAGCTTACAAAAAAACATTTTCGTGCATGATATTATGTAGTTATCTCTCACTACCATCTCTACATCATTCTTACTCACTTATCAATGAGGGATGAATGAAGTCCTATTTTTAAACATTCTCATTATATCTTTGTTCTCGTGTCAATGAAAGTAAAGAGACAATAACGAACAATAACAACTTGAATAATTTAAGTACATCTAACTCACTCACCTTGGTTCTTCTAAAAGAAAAGAAAAAATTACTTCTTTGACACCTCAGTTGTGCCGATATCAACTCCTGAAACAAAGCATATATAAATATCCAAATGAAATAATATTGATAATTGAAATTGAAATAATAATTAATATTTAACTTGCTTTGTTTTATAATTTCATTCTCATATAACTTCTGCTTTAATTAACTAACTTACATTCACTTTCTAATTACATTCCTTAACCGTTAGAAATCCTTTTTAATTCATTTAGGACGGTTAGGTTAGGTTTAATTAAGTTTAGAAGGTTTGGATTAGGTTTCAAGAAGTTACCCTTAAATTACTCTTGAATTTTCGGAAGTTGATCTTCCATTTCCGGAAATTAATTCATTTTAGGCTTCCATTTTCGTAAGTGATGCTACTTCCAGAAGTCACCCCCTCTGGTTCACTGATTAACCTTCTGTCATTCATCATTTCTGGAAGCCATGCTTCAATCTTTGCCATTTCTGGAAGCGAGTGTTAAGACTTCTGGAAGTCACACTCTCTGGATATAATTTGATCTTTTGATTAATTCTCTGACCTACGTATCTTCCGGTGGAACCTATACCTATTTCCGAAAGTTCTAAGTTCTGGTTTTCTATTTTCTCTTCTGCTTATCCTATTTTCGAAAGTCTCTTAACCCATTTATGAAAATTACAGGTTCTGGATCTTAACTTCTTTAAAGTTTTTTGGAAATCTTACTTCCTATTATCCATTTTCGGAAATCATCCTTTCCATTCCCAGAAGTTCATGGCTTACCTCTTATTTCTGATTCCATGTTAAATATTTCCGGAAATTCAACTTCTAAACTACTGTTCTTCTTCTTTCTTCTAATTTCTAACATATTGACAACCATTAAAACCTACTAAAACAGAGCATAAATTCCAAAATTCCAGATCCAACAAGAACTCACCCAATTACCAATAATCACTTAACATTAAGAGTTGAATCTAAAACATCAACTCTAAAATCTTTACAACGTCAAAGCTACACTCAAAGAAGTTTAAGCTTCCTATCCATAATTCCCAAAATTTTAAGAACCCAAATTAAACTCGACTCTCCTAATCCAATTACACCTTTAATTACTCAACTCAAGCTTAATGTTCCAATTTATTAGTAAAGGTTAATTCTTAAACCCGGATTTTCAATTAAACAATTGAGTCACACTTACACTTCCAATTCACTGATTCAGAATCAATTTCAAAGTTTTTTACATCATCCATGACTTCAGAAATTCTAGAATATAGGTTAAGCAATCCCAAACCCAGATTTGATATGAAATTCATCAAGTACCATCAAAATCCAACAAAATCATGAAACAATGATTTCAAAATAATAAAAGAATCAAATTAAGTTAACTCACCAATTCAAGGGTATATGATCTTACAATTCAATTTCTGGTTCCCTCAACTTTTGCATATCACCTCTCTTTCTCTCTTCGTATCTTTATTATCTCTAACTTCTCATTTCATCGACTGGAATATTGATTCTTTTTTACATGTATTTTTGTTTGTTCTTGATTCATTAAGCCACTTGTCCCACTGAATTCACTTACAGCCAAAACACATTAATTTCCAACTCTGAATCAAGACAAATTTAACCGAATATTCATTTCAGGTCAAACCTAATTTTCTGGACTTTTCTTCCATCCATTTCCAGAATTTCTCTTTTCATTTCTGGAAATTCCAGAGTTTCCTAACTTATTTACGGAATTACCTACTGGCCCTTACATTTCTAGAAATAGCTATCCATATTTCTGGAAATGCATGTCTTCTCCAGCCATTTTCTAGAAACCAACTTCTTTACACAGCCATTCCATTTCCAAAAATGCCCTATCTATTTTCGGTAATTAATGGTTTGCTATGCCATTTTCCAGAGAGCATTTTCTCTCTTGTTCAAACACATTTCCAAATTCATACTTAGTTTCTCATTTCTACTTCCACTTAACCTCTTCCATCTTATTAACATTGTTTAAAACAATTAATTGACTTAGTTGCTTACTCATCATATATTTACTCTATAATTTAATTACAAACAAGTTTTTCTGGGACGAGTATTATAATTCTCCCAATCTTAGAAAATTTCGTCCCCGAAATTTAAAAATACTTGGACCAAAGAGACGAGGATAGAACCGTTGCATATGTTCCTTGGTCTCCCAAGTACCCTCTTTTATCGAATGATTTCACCAACACACTTTGACCATCGACATTTCCTTTGTTCGTAGCATACTTACGTATGAATCTAATATCTTCACCGGCTCCTCAACATAGGACAAATTTGGCTCTATTTCAAGTGGAATATCTTGTAAAACACGACTCATTTGGAACGTACTTCCTTAGCATGGATACATGGAATACATCATGTAGACATGCTAATTCTATTGGTAAAGCCAATCGATACGCAGTTGTCCCAATTCTATCAACAATTTCATATGACCCAATGTATCTTGGAGCTAATTTCTTCTTTCTTCGGAATCAGATTGCACCCTTCCAAGGACTTGCCTAAATAAAAACAAAATCCCCAATATCAAATTCTAATGCACGTCTTCTTTTATCGATATAGCTTTTTAGTCTATTCTGAGAAAATTTCAACTGTTCTCTTATCAATTTAACCCATCAGTCATTTGTTGAATTATTTCGGACCTTAACAGTTGACGTTCACCTACATTATCCCAACAAATTGGTGAACTACGTTTTCGGCCATACAATGCTTCATATCAAAAAGTCACCATCATGTCCCATTATGTCCTTACTCTTCTGTGTATCAGCTTCTAACACACTACATCCACTCTCCTCTGTTTCACGTACGTCATGCCACCTCTGCCACCTCTATTTGTTTGACGAAGCCTTCACACGTGACCCTTTATCACACATCACCTTTGTCGCACTTCAACCTCCTATGCGTGATCATGGCTAGACCATATTTTTTCGTGATTACTTCCAACCTCTCCCCAAGAGCCATGCCAATATTACTTTTATAACTGTTGTTGTATGCAAATTATGCTAACGGCAAATATTCATCCCAATTACTCCCAAATTCAAGTTCACACGCCTGCAACATATCTTTTAAAATGTATAGTTCGTTCAGACTGACCATCGGTTTATGTATGAAAGACCGTACTAAACTTGAGTGAGGCACCCAAAGCTTGTTTCATACTAATCCAAAATCGAGAAGTGAATTTCGGATCTCTATTATTAACAATTGACATTGGAATACCATGCAATCGTACAATTTCATCAATATAAATCTGTGCATACTTGTCAATTATATATGTGGTTCTTATCGGCAAAAAGTGAGCCGACTTTGTTAATCAGTCTACCACTACCCGTATAGAATCAAAACCCTTATGTGAACGAGGTAAACCTATCACAAAATCAATCGTTACATATTCCTATTTCCATTCTGGTATAGGAAGATTTTGCAACAATCCCGACAAACGGTGTTCACCCTTTAATATGTTAAACGTTTTGTCACAAATTCTGCAATTTCCCACTTCACACCTGGCCACCAAAAATGTATTTTCACTTCACACCTGGCCACCAAAAATGTATTTTCAGATCTTTATACAATTTTGTACTTCATGGATGCAATGTATAGACCGAACTATGAGCTTCATTTAAAATCTCTCGTTTCAAAGTTAGATCATTAGGCACACACATTCTTCCTTTAAACAATATCATACTATCTTCTTGAATGCTAAATTCAGACTCTTATTTGTTCATCACTTGTTGTCTAACCTTCTCTAGATTAGCATCAAGTTTTTGTCCCTCTCTAATGTTATCAACAAACAATGGTCGTATAAAAATCTGTGCTAGCAAGGCATTGTCATTTCTCATTTCAAAACTCACTCCCATTTGTGTCAACTTCATAAAAATATCAACTCCAAAACACTGCAAACATGCTAATCTCTCAGAATTTTTGCGACTTAAGGCATCAACAACTACATTTGCTTTCCCCGGGTGATAATGGATTGTACAATCATAGTCTTTGATTAACTCTATCTACCTACATTACCGTAAATTTAACTCTTTTTGTGTGAAAAGATATTTTAGGTTTTGATGGTTGATTTAAATCTCACACGTCACCCCATATAAATAGTGTCTCCACAATTTCAAAGCAAATACAACAACTGCTAAATCTAAGTCGTATGTAGGGTAGTTACGTTCATGTGTCTTCAAGTGTCTAGATGCAAAACCAATAACTTTTTCCCTTTGCATAAGTACACAACCCAACCCATGGTGGGAGGCATCATTATAGATTATCATATCCTCGGTTCCCATCGATAAAGACAAGATTTGTGCCGTCACTAATCTGCTTTTCAGTTCTTGAAAACTAGTTTTACATTCTGGTAACCATTCAAATTTAGTTTTGTTTCTTTAGCTTTGTCAACGGTAGGGTTGAATTTTTTTGAATAAATTGTCTATAGTATTTTGCCAAATCCAGAAATCTACGTACCACTGTTACTATTGTTGGCCGATTCCAATTTACCATGTCTTCAACTTTCTTAGGATCTACAACTATTCTATCACAAGAGATAACATACCCAAAAAATGCTACTTTGTCTAGCCAAAACTCACATTTACTTAATTTTTCGTACAATTGCTTTTCTCGTAATGTGTTCAAGACCATTCTCAAGTGTTCATGTTCTTCCTTAGTTCGAGAGTATGCAATATATCATCAATAAACACAATCACAAAGATATCTAAATATGTCTTGAATACTCTGTTCATCAAATCCATAAAATATAGCAGGTGCATTTGTAACTCCAAACGGCATGATCAAAACTAAAAATGCCCATATCTAGTACGGAAAGCTGTTTTAGGAATATCACTTTCTCTAACTTTGATTTGTTAGTACCCTGACTCTAAATCAATTTTAGAAAACACCGCAACCCCTTGCAATTGAGCAAACAATTCGTCAATAATGGACAATGGATATTTGTTCCTTATGGTATCTATAATCAATGCATATCCTCAAAGTACCATCTTTTTTTTCTCCCCACGAGGAAACACTTGGTTGGATAAGGCCCTTATCAAACAAGTCTTTTAACTGAATTTTCAATTCAAGTAGTTCAGCTAGGGCCATTCTATAAAGACGATATAGATATTGGTTTGGTCCCTGGTAGCAGTTCAATAGTGAATTCTACCTCCCGATCTGACACAAACCCTGTAATTCATCAGGAAATACCTCTAGATATTCACTCACCACCGGTATATTTGACAATTCCATTGGTTTCATTTGTGTCTATAACATGAGTTAGAAATCCCTGACATCCCTTCTTTAAAAGTTCTACGACTTTTAAAGCCGATATCACACTTTTCAAAACATTCTTCTTCTCACTGCAAAAGTTTCTCTTCCTCACCCGATATTTTAAACAAAACCTCTTTGTTGAAACAATCTATCGTAGCATGATGTTTAGATAGAAAGTCCATCTCCAAAATTATATTAAAATCTGTCATTGCTAAGTGTACAAGATTAGCCTATAACTGTCTATCTCCCACCATTAACTCACAATTAGGGAATATCTTTCCTATGATAATGATCTCCCCAATAGGTGTTATAGCTAGCAGACACCTCATTTCCACACTAGACTGACCAATGTGTTGACTAAACAACTATGACATAAAATAATGAGTTGACTCCAAAACTATCATTACTCTTGCACAAGTGCCAAAAAATATGAATGTTACGTGTCACGACTTCTGGAATTGTTTCTACTTGTTGAGTCACTGCAAATACAGGTGTTGTAGAAGAACCCCCCCATTTCTACCTCCTCGTCTAGTACTACCACTGGATCATGCCTCTCGGCCTGCTAGAGCACCACTACCCACTGAACCCGTTGACACTTGAGGTTTGGTACAATTTTTGGCAGTGTGACCCATTTCTTTGCAATTGTAACAACGAACTCCTTTACTTCTCTCCGGCAATCAGCAATATAGTGATATGTCGAACCACATTTGAAACACCGTTATGACATTTCTATTGTTCTTGCACCAGATTTCCCTGAACTTTACCCCAACTTACTTTGTGGCCTTGGCTTACCAGATCCCTTCCATGAAGTTTTTTTGAATTCCTTTTGAACTTCGCTCTGTCTTACTAGTTTTGCTGGGTTCAAATCTGCCTTTCTTAAATTGTTCTCTCCTTCCGTACATCTCATGCACATCTTTCCCTATTTATCTTGCCATATGAAACAAATCAACATAATTTCTCTCCCAGAATGATGTCAACCTGCTTGCTACACTTGGCTCCAAACCATTTCTGAAATGTCTACATCTTTTAGCATCAATATCAACCATCCAGGTGCACATCTGGATAACGTTGCAAACTTGGCTTCATAGTCTGCACTTGCCATCCTTTCTTGTTTAAGGCCTATAAAAGCAGAACAATTTCTTCGATTTTTTGGGTCCTTTTGATTTTGACATTGAGCCAAAAGTTGTCGTACATCAGTCCCCCTTCTTCAAAAGAACTTGTTATCGAGTTCAAGTCAAGATAAGATGGCTCCTCCTCATGACACTTAAATAAATCAACGTTAACAATTGTAGAAATATATAGAGAGTCAGGAAGATCAATCACATATGCATTGTCCCCGGGTTTTTTTCGCAATTGCGTATGGACCATATTTCCATGGTTGTAGTTTCCTGTAGGTTCCAAGGAGAAATCTTTCCTTCCGCAAAAATACCATTACCGGATCTCCTTTGAAAAACTGGGCATACATTGGTTTGTCAATCGGCTCTGCGTTTGCTGCAATAGTCTTGTTGGAATCCTCATTTCTAGTATACAACTTATCTGACACATCTGGATCCGTGCCTACACAAATATGTTTTGAACTTTTAAAATTTGTTATGAGCTCTTCTACTTGTTCTCTTAGAACCTTGTTCTCCGCAGTCTCACTCATAATGTGTTAAATTAGGAGAACTTCCTCTGGATGCCAAATCAATTGAGTGTTGAGTATCTCGCAAAGGAGGAAGCTCACGAGGCACATCGTCATATACTAGCTCTACAAACTCCTCCAATAACGGTTGTATTTCTATATGCAGTAAAATCACCGCCTCATTTTTGATACAATCACATCCTTAACCACTATTACAGAAACATGCTCTAAATCTTGACAACCGATTATGACTGTGTTCCCATATGCATTATGATCCTCAGTTTCTTGTAGATTATTATGCTCCACAAATTGATTAAAATCTGTGGTATAATTAAATATTGACCTGATTCTTTGCTTGCAAATTTTGTACGTTTGGAATATATTTTGATCATAGTTCGGTGATAAAAATCTTTCCATCATGAGTTGCTTCATTCTACGCCAAGACTGCATAGAATCTTTTCCTTGCCTCCATTGTTTGGCCTGTAATTGATCCCACCAAACAGCAACATGTGCACAAAATCTCTAATCATCCTTCTTAGGTGACATAATTTATTTATTCTCATTCCAAACTTTATCCATAATCATGATCATTATCCATTTCTTACAATAAAAAATTTTAAACATTTCACATTGTCTAAATAAATGACAATATTCAAGGGAAGAACATTAATTGAAAACAACCACAAGAGACAACCCAACTCATTGTTACTATAAGGTACAGAGTTTTCTAAATGTCCCAATCAACATACTAACATGAAGTACATTCTATATCTGAGACATATATAAGATGTGAGACCTATGTCGTAATTAAGATGATTAATAATTAATAATCATTGATTTGGAATAATTAAAAATATTATTTGGGTGGAAATAAACTATTAAGCTCAAATAAATTATGATTTAGAATTTTGTGGAATTTTTGGGAGATTTTATAAAGTTTTAGGGATTATTAGAAGTAACAAGAGTAGGATAAAAGCTGATTGAAAATTTTTAGATAGATTTAAGGGTCTAAGTGCAAATGTAGAAGTTGCAAGGCAAATTGTGTGAAAAGAGAAGAAAATTTGGATTTGTGCAGAGTTTGTGTCGTGTATGGAGGAAAGGTGGCAATGGGTATAGTTACATAGTGCAACGTGTGTATGTGCTTGTTTTGCTTGAAGTGAGGTGTTGAAAGATTAAGAAAACAGGTGAATAGATGGGTTTGAGGTGTCCAATTTGTGGGAATATCAATCTGTATAACTAAACTTAGCTTTGTAAATCTATATGAATTGATTGTGTGAGAAACGATTTCTGTGAGAAGTGAGGAGAGAAGTGATAATTGAGAGTCTGATTGAGAGAGAGAGAGTAGTCCGAGAGAGAGATGATGTGCTTAAAGAAGTTGCAGAAAGATTTTGGAGAAGACAATGAATAGTAACTCAGGAGGAAAAATCCAACTTTGCGGCATTTCTTCTGAATTTTTATTTAGCAAATTGAGGTAACCAATTCAAATTCTAAAAATGTAAAGTCGTTCTAGATTAGATGAAGAACATGTGGTTAAAATTTGGGGGAAAATGGTTAGGATTTGATAGAGGAATTCAAGAAAAATCAGATTAGAACCAAACCCAGAAAATTGTAGAGCCTTTGTCGAATTCTGTGGAATTCCTCAGATATCGATATCTGAGAATGTCAAGATATCGGTATCTGAGGGAAGTAGCCAGAAACCGTAGTCTGTTATTGCATGAAATCGATATTATGGGTTTTGGCCAGATACCGGTATCTGGGTACGGTATCTGGGTACGGTATCTGGTACTGCGGTATCTTAGGTCAGAAACTGGTATCTGCAACCGGTATCCCAGCAGGTCTCAGATATCGGTATCTGAGTCAGCCAAGATACCGATATCTAGGGACTGTGGTATCTCAGTTATCGCATGATTGAGATACCGATATCTTAGGCTCTGTCCAAGATATCGATATATGGCCAGAGCTAGATATCGATATCTAGTGCTTCGGGAAAACTGTGAACTTTTGTAAAATTGTAAAAATAAGGATTTTTATTATATATTTCAGTAGATTAATAATAGAAAAGACTTTATATTCTGGTATTGGTATATTAGGATTTGTGTTAGGTTTTGCAAGGCCATCAACATCAAATCACCGGGAGGGAAAACAAGTTGTTCCTTAAATTATCATTAAAAGGTGAATATTATTATAGATTTGTATAGTTTAGATAAGTTAATATTATTCATAGTATAAATGATATGTTTTCAATTGTGTTATGAAAATGGTATAAATGATAAATCCTATGGATCACATATGTTTGAAAGAAAAGAATGATTTTGGTAAAATGATTAATGGTTGAAAGAGGTTGTTTTGAGAATCTTAAGAAATTTTGGTAAAAATGACTATTCTTAAGGGAATGTTTTGAAAGTAGAATGGCTTGGAATGAAATGTTTTGGAAGAAAGGAAATGTAAAGAAAAAGAAAGGTTTTGGAAGGGAAATAAAAAGGATAAAGAGATGGTTTTGAGTTATATGGAAATGTTTTCAAAAGAGGAAGAAATGAATGTTGTAAAGATTCATATCATGATATTATAGCCTTGTAGCCTAGCCCCAAGACTAATGTAGGGGTGTTGCCTAGTCCCAAGCCAAATATAGGGACGTTGAACCTAGCCCCAAGGCTAATGTAGGGGTGTTGTGCCTAGCTCCAAGGCAAATATAGGAGCAATTGTTGTTCCCTACCGCTAGGACGATATTACGAGCGGCCCTTGGATCGTATCCTCTGTACCTATCGGGAATAATATACGAGGTTATAGATCTGTCATAACGTTGGTCAGCGAAATTGAATGACCCTTGGCTATTATAGTTATTGAGATGGGTTGTGGATTGTGATGAGATGGATGGTTGCTCGAGATGATCTTTGGAAAGAAGTTTCTAAATAAAAATGATAAATCAATAGGAATTGGAAATTCAATATGGAAAAAAGGGATTTTGGTGTGCGTTGAAAGTAAAGAGTTTTGAGAAGGGGATATTGGGAAAGAAAATGTGAAATACTTTTCAGTATTATAACTTATACAAGATGTGGTGACCGGACCCACGCCCTTGGAAGATAAAGGACCCCATAAACCAAAAATACTAACAAGTCGGCCTGACCGGCCCTACCCCACCGAAGGGTCCGCATTGCAACCGACGCGTGACCCCCGGAATACACTCCTCGGCAGCCTTAGGCGCTGCCACCGACTCCTGACCGAGCGGACCGGACCACCCGGAGGGCTACTCTCCTGTCTCTGTCGTGGGGAATTCACTATAATACCCCTGTCCGTACGACTCGACCCGATCCACCAACCGTCCAGGCCCACTGTGCGGCCCGTGACGTGCGACCCACTCAGCATTCGTGAGCCCCAAGCCAACATTCCCCTATAAATACCCCATCTGGGTACTGTTTACGGGATCCTGGCTGAACCTTTGATCCCCGACCGCTAACCGTCCGGCCTCCTCCGTTTTTGTGCTTTAACTTCTTCTCCAAACGACTCTAACTTAAGCATCGGAGGCCCCGTTGGTAAAACCCCACCGGCGGGCACTCACCCTTGTGTTGCAGGAGCCAAGCATGACCGATCCCCTTTTACTTGTCTGCAGGGACCATCTCAACCTTCGCTCAAGACCGACCCCTAGCATCCGACAGCCGAGCAGTTCCAGAGGACCCCTCCGGCAGAAACTGGTCCCCACAATTGGCGTTCACGGTGGGACACTAGTACCGAAGTCTGTGGAAAGCAGCCGACTGCCCCACTCCCTCTAACTGCTCTCATGGAAGACGGTCACAACACACCCGGAGTCCAGGACCCTACTCTTGCCATCGACCCTGCTCTCCTCCACCCGCAGCATGTCTCTATGGGGCTCTTCTCTTCCCCGACCGGTCTGACGCCGGAGCTTGGTTCGGCCTACGCTGCGGCCGTTGACCGGATGCTGAAGGAGAGAGAAGCGGAGATTGCCAAGCTCCGCGACCAGGTCGCACGGGCCACCAATGCCGCCGATTCAGCCTCACGCTCCTCCGGACATCAGCGTCGCCGACGCAAATCAAGAGAGGACAGGGAGCGCAAAGGAAAGGGAGTGGCCGAAGGTCAAGAGCGACCGGCGGATCACTCGAACGACAACGACAAACGTCCAAAGCACCACGAGTCTGTCCCTCTCTACATTTATGAAGGAGGGGAATTTGTTGAGGTCCAGTCGCAGGACTTCTGGCCAGAGACAGAGGACTCCGGCCAGCAGAGGGAGAAGCGCCACCGTGATCGAGAAGAAAGGCAACGTCACCGCTCTCCGGCATCAGACGGCGATCGAAGGGAGCATCGGCGCCATCGAAGGGACCACCAAGCCGAGCGTCCCGCTGGGCAGGCCCTTCAGGCTGTCGATGCTCGCCTGGAGCAACTCAGCCTCTCTCCCTTCTCCCGAACCATTGACTCAGCCGTCCTCCCTCCTGGCTTCAGCTTGCCCAAATTCACCAGGTACGATCCAAAGACCGATGCCTACACCCATCTCATCTACTACCGGCAGATTATGGCCCTCTACTCCTCCAGCGACGCCGTCTTGTGCAAGGTCTTCCCCACCAGCCTTGGCACCCTGGGCTCGCTCTGGTTTAACAAGCTCCTCTCTCGCTCAATCCGAAGCTTCAGAGATCTGGAGAGGACCTTCCTTTCCCGCTTTGTCACAAGCGGCAAGCAGAAAAAAGAGGTCGACTCTCTGATCAGCCTCCGGAAGAGACCGGATGAGACCCTCCGGCAATACGACGACCGTTACTGGAAACTGTACAATGAAATCCAGAACTGCGATCAGGGCGTCGCAACATCCTCCTTCAAGCTGGGCCTAGAGTCCGAAAGCCCCATGCTCCGGGAACTGATGCTCCACCCTCCGGAGAACATGGATGAACTGATGCAGATGATTGACAAATTCTGTCAACTTGAGGAGCTCTTGGCCGAGCGAGCTTCCATGCGACCCCCTCCGGCTCAGCCTGCCCCCGCTCAGCACAACCGGAGACAGGTCAACATGGTGAAGACAGGGGACAGGAGGCCCCCCAAACCGGAGGACTACGTGGCAGAGACCACGGTATTTACAGAGCCAATTTACATTGTCCTCCGGCAGATCAGGGACGAGCCGTTCTACAGAGAGCCGGATCACAAGCTGGGGGAAAAGCACCCCAACGGAAAGGCCTTCTGCACCTACCACCGGGAAAGGGGGCACTTCACAACATCCTGCCTCCCCTTCAAGGCCTATCTGGAGCATCTGGTCCGACAGGGCCATCTTGACAAATGGATCGACCGGCGCAGGGCTCCGGTCGTCAGACCCAATGCACGCCAGGCAGCCCAGGGCGAGGAGGACGTCCCAATGATCCCATGATCCGGCGGAATGCCAGACGGGTCCCCTGCATTATAAAAATTGTCAATTTTTGTTTAATTAATGAAATGTCCTTTTTGTCTTCCTCTCTTTGTGTTCTTCATTGCTTTTTAGGACATAACCCAGTGGCTCCGGATTATGATCTCCGTCCACCCATGACTCCGGATTATGATGACCGTCCATCACCGTGGCTCCGGATTATAACGTCCGTCCACCACCATGGCTCTGAATTGTCTATCCATCACCGAAGACCGACCGTCTGGCCTTGCCGGGTCGCTGCAATGAAGACCGTGGCTCCGGATTATGACGTCCGACCACCCATGGCTTCGGATTATGATGTCCGTCCATACACAAGTCCTGCCGTGTCGTATGACTACGTAGGCTCCGGCAAAGCCATCCTCTGTCGTATGACTTCGATGGTCCCGGATCAACTTCTCCGTCGTATGACTGGGAAGGGTATGGCTCTGAAATCTTCCATCACTGTGGCTCCGGCAGGCGCAGCTTCGGCTTTGATTATAACCTGCCGTCCACCCGAAGACCGACCGTCTGGCTTTGCCGGGTCGCTGGAATGAAGACCGTGGCTCCGGATTATGATGTCCGTCCACCCAAAGTCCTCCATGACCGAACCTAAAGTTGGTCCGGACTCCCAAAAATGAAGGCCTAATCTCCGACCACTCAAACTTAC